>APFE031379073.1:27272-61596 GCA_000404065.3 Pinus taeda
AGATTTTAAAATATCAATTACCTCATCATTTCTTACACTTCTTCTAATGATCATATCATAACCAGTGTAAAATAAATCACCATTAAGCCATGAATATCTAGCACTTTGTTTGACTAGTCTCTTCTTCTCCTTTGCAGTAAAGTGTGGAGGTGTCTATGGGCATCATCTGTATAGCCATATGTTTGACATACAATGTCAAACTCGAACAAGAATGAGTCTGGATCTTCTGAAGCCATACCATAAAAGTTAGGTAGCACGGATGGAGGTATGTTCTTCATTTTGATCTCATCATATTCTTGTGGTTCATGTATAGGAAAAGGAAAAGTTGACTCTTCTTCGTCTCTATGTCCTTGATGTGGTACTGATCCATCTCCTTCCTCAGCGATTCTAATAGGTTTCTCTGTGTCAGAGTCGCTTGTTTTAAAGAGGAGATTAAAGAAAGATTGTTCGGTCACTGTGCTACTTTCTCCTTGTGTGGAAGACCTAGGAAAGTACTTCTTCTGCGATTTATGTGTTAATAAAGATTGCCTTTCAATGAGAGTAAGTCTCTGTCCTGACTTTTGTTTATCCTCTAATGCTTGTATGATGACCTCCTCAGCTGGTGTTGAATTCCTTAAAGAGTCTGCTCCTGATGATGATGGGTTAGTTTTTGAATGGCGGGGGTTTTTTATGAATCTACCTGACTATCTCTAAATCTAGGCATAAATGAACATGATTTCTAACTGTGGTTTTGTTTATTGATTTTTTTTTCTTTTCTTTTTAAATCCTTTAAGTACGCCTCCTCGGCAACGACGCCAAAATGTAGTGTCCTATCTAGGGTGCTAGACTAGGCTATATTTATTATCGACCAGGGTGCGTAGACTTAAAGGCATGCGTCTAAAGTATATAGACATAAAGGATCATTAGCTAAGTCTAATCTACCTAGTTACAACACTGTCATTCAATTCAAAAACGCTGTGTATCACTGTAAACCAAGATTTTAATCCCCTTACAGAGACACCATGCATAAAACCCCTGTTCAGCAATTACTCAGCATTCATTAACATTCATACAAGATAAAAATATATGGAAATCGTAAGCATAAGAGTTCATGACAATGCTTTACAAGACAACCAGGGATCGAATCCCTTACAGGATACGGTTCACGATCTCAGTGATGATCTATTCAAGCACGATCATAAGCATAAATCATACACATATCATAAACATAAACCAATTCTAATCACTGCGCATATTTAATACCCTAAGCTGTAAATGAAAGAAAACAACAGTATACCGCGTTAACACAGGGCCCGTCCGCGTTCCAGAGGTATACTGGACTGTTATCATGCAATTATCAAATCAACGCAAGAGATTGTGACTGCAACGATGTCCTTGATATTAAATTCAAAACTCTATTTTCAAAATGAAACAATGATAATGATGATAAAACTGACTGACTATCCAGAACTGTCTTTACGTATGGTTCTACAACCCTCGAAAACGAATGTACATTCATGAGTAGGCTGTTGCCTCTTTTACCATGTCGTGATTTTTGAAAATGTTTCTATCCTAAACTGATTTCAAAAAGGAAAAAAAACTAAATCAATTTAGAATGCGTGCTGTTGCTGCCTTTGTCGCCAACATGCCATAGTTTGACCTTCGTTGACCGTGCATGTAGGAGGGTCGATTCTGCTGTGGGATAGGTATTCGTCCATGCTTGGACATCTGCTTTTATCCCTACCTTCACTCTAGCCTACTATCATGCCACATGTCAAACAATAAACCAATTACAGGATGTTGGAACTTCCTGTAGCCATTTTGCCAAAAATTCCTAATTCGTTAACATAAAACTCCTAAATCAATTTCAATGCAATTTAATAACTATAAGACTATTAACTAATCAATTTTCAAGGTATCTGAGAGATATATGATGAAAAGAGGTAGGCAAATGACATGTTTTAGGAGGAAAAAGGAGGTCATGGAATGGTACCAACAATGGTGATGAAAAAGGTAATGTTCATGGCATATGTGTCCAAATTACATAGAGTTCAACAAGATGATAATTAAAGAGAAGTTTCATATTCTTGACATTGATAAATTATTAAATGAATTATAAGGCCGACTTTTCTTTACCAAGTTGGTCCTTCATTATGGATATCATCAAATGAGGTAAGAAGACATCCCAAAAATAACCTTTAAAACAAACAAAGGTGATTATGAGTTTTTAGTGATGTTATTTGACATTACTAATACAACTTTTACACTTCAAAGCTTGATGAATTCTATTTGCAAACCCTTGCTAAAAAATGAGTTTGTAGTTTTTTATGATATACGAATCTACAAAAAATCATAGGAAGAGTAATGTACAACACGTTGACATGGTCTTAAAACTACTTAAGGAACAACAACTATATGTAAAGTCTTTCAAGTGTGTCTTGGGGATTTAGGATGTGGAATATTTGAGTTGCATTGTATCTCATGAAGGCATTAAAGTGGACATGTTGTTGCTCAAAATGTATAGGCACCATGACAACGACTCAGGTTAGGGACTGTCACCTAATCCCCAACCTATCCATTTAAGCTATCTCCCAAAAGCAGACTATGGGGGTAGAACCTATGGAAATGAGACGAAGAAGAACTAGTTGGGAACCAACTAATCTGGGAGACACAGTTGAGTGACCAAGTACTTGTTTAGATTTAGCAATATATTAAGGATTCAATTAGATTTATAACATTTGAAACTAGTGCCTTATGGAGTCAATACTCTTTCTTTACAGATTTTAAGACCAAGTACAGGATGGACAACTACTTATTTGATGAGTAACTATACTATATGAAATGCAATTCCTAAGGCTTATGTGAAATGCAAGAATCTTGGTTGATTTTACTTAAATGCCTATTCTAAGTATTTTATTTGATCTTTGTCTGTATTGAGCCTAAAATTTATAGAAAATGGTTGAGATAATTCAAGGTGAAGCACACATAGGTGTGATTAAAGATCCCTCTCCTTGAAATTTAACGTACTTGGTGCCTCTGACACTATAGAGGTTGTGGCTCCGACGACTGCAAGGTCACCGTTTTAGATACTAATAAGGGTAGCCTTCTCAAGAGAAGACACAAAGGCATATCTTTCTTTCAACCAAGCTTATGCTTGGAGGTCGATTATTAAATGCAAGACTAACTTGTAATGCATATGCAATGTGAGATTAACGGATGATTAATGAAGCGAAATTGTTAGAACTTTGAAGTACTTAGGTTCTGATTTAATCCAAGTTTTACGCTAAGTTATTTATCCAAGAAATTTGATAGATAAGCCCAATTATGGAGATTTCTCTCAATATAAAATGAAAATACTCAATCTGAAAATGGAAAGATACACAATTTACCAACATCCACAATCGAGCACTTATCTAATCTTCAATGAAAATGCCAAACACAATTAGTTGAATTTCTAAGACAAATTATTTAAGAGATGCCCAATATGCAATTAAATATCAAACCAATCAATTATCTGCAGGTTATGAAAATGGAATAAATTATCTTCAATGCCACTTAGAGTAAATTCCTTAGCTAAAAGAGAAATTAGATTTAAGCACAACTATCATTCGCAATTAAGAACTTATGAGAAAATAAAAAGTTAAATGCCAGCGAATTCTTACAACTATCTTCTTGACCAAATATGTGGGGCAATTTTTCTTTAGGCAGTGAGCTTATGTGTGTGTGATAGAAAGTATTCAAACTTAAATTCAAAGCCAAAAAAACTCGCTGAAATGAACTGCAAACATAAAATTTCAGAGATTTTGTTTAGGACAACAATAGAATTGTTTTATGATGACAGTGAAAATAAAAACTTGTGAGAGCAACAAGTAAATTTATGACAGTAAAGAGTGAAATACCTTTGTATCCAATTCCTTTAACTACTAAATTTTGTTGAAGTAAACAATCAAATAATTACCTTTCTCAAATGATCTTAAAGCTTTAAACTTTAGATATTATATTTAGGACAACAGTAAATTATCAATGAGTTTAAGATGCCAAGCCAATGCAAAATATATCAAACAGTCTCCATTTAATTATTTCTCAGAAAATGTTGAATTTAGATGCAAATTTTGTTATGATTAAACTTCAGAAAGTAAGGAGATAGTCACTTAAACCTTGTGATGAGATTAGTTAATTAAATGCCCAAAAAGTCTTCAGTAAAATAAGAGTTTAATGTTACTAATTCTAGAAGTGATTAACTTGATTAATTAGACAGTGAAGGCAATAAGAGCATAAGAAACCAAACCTGAGGCCCTAGGCCTTGAAGGAATTCACCAAATTTCTTCCAATGAATGCCACAAATTTTGACCAAATTTCTTTGCAAATTTCGTTGAGGCACCCACTCATAAAATTACTTCTCTCCCACGGTTCAGATCTGAGATATTTTTTTTAAAGTTTTTGTAACCCAATAATGAAATTGATTTTGATGATTTCTAGATAGCAAGGAGAGAAGGCTAATGGTTGTGTTAACTCTTGGAGGAGACAAACTGGAAATCTTAGGAAGCAGTGACAGATGATAAAGGCTGCTACAGGCAGCCACAAATAAAGAGGGACAAAAACAAGGGTTGAAGCCCAACACAAAGGAGAAAGGGGCTGGAAGGAGGGTTGCATTAGGCAATTAGAGGGAGCAACAAAGAGGAGTGACAATAAGGAGGAGGGAGCTAAGGCTGAGTGAGTGAGGTTTAGGAGGATTTCGTGAGGGAGGGGAAGGTTGTTGAGGAGGCATCAGAAGGCAAGGGACAATGAGGAGGAGTGGAGGGTTAGCAGGGGAAAGGGAGCTACAAAAAAGAGTTAGATAGGTGGCAACGTGGAGGAATAAGGGTTGCGGATGATGAAGGGAGGAAACATAAGGGAAGGTAGAGGAAGATGCAGGGAAAGGAGGAGGGTTTGAGGGGTTGTAGGCAGGGAAAAGGAATGCCATATGCAGGGAAAGAGGAGCCGTAGGTAGAGAGGAAGCCTTGAAAGGCTTGCGACAGGGAGATTCGGGAAGCGTTAGGCCTTTAGAGCCTACAAAAATTTTGAAATTTTGTCCCAACGTTTCACAAAAAAGAATTTTATCAAACCCTGACTTGAGATATGAAGTTCTTTGACTGAATAACCCTTGAATTTCCACCCTGCAAACAAAGATTTGAGACTACATCTTGCCCTCCAGGGCTTGTATTTGTCTCAAATTCCAAAAATCTCCTTGAAAACTCTTAGATATATACCTGCACAAGTAAAACTAAAATACCCTATACCCAATATATACAAAAATTAAACTAAAACCCAAAACCCAAATGTTAGAAATTAAAAAATATTTGAGATCTATACAATTAAATTACAGATCTACCAGATTTGAGGAGTATGAGTGCAGCTCCGCTCCCAGATCTGTAGATATAAGCTCTTCCTAGCCAGATCTATCTATTGAGGACAAATAATAGAATATGATTAATTTAAAAAATGAGGTACTAGCCCCAAAGACCCTACAAAAGGAAAATCGTAAGATAAGTGTAGGAATTTAGATCAAGAAGGCTCTTTAGATCTTATGCCTTGGGAGTCAGCTGGTCCAACCAAGGACTTCCCTAAACGCCCAATTTTTTAAATCCAAATGATTTATGCACACTTCATATTAAACTATCAGATTAATAGAGACGTAAAATAATAATGTAATTTTTCAAGAATTAGAGATACCTGCTAACTCTATTAAACTAAAAGGCTATTTTAAACCCAATATCATATGCAAGATACCTGTGCAATAAATTATTTAGCAAAGGCTATTAACCAACAACTTATAAAAATAATATTTAGCAGAACATTAAAAACAATATTACCATAAGATGCAAGAGAAGAACATCATCATCAATGTAAACCCCAAAGACTTTGCATTATTATTATTCTAGAAAAGTTACAAGAGAGCTCAAAGAGCAAGCACACGACTCAACGATTGGATCCTTCATGAGACAAATGACCTCTAAGTTATAAATAAATTCTCCAAATGACTAGTTGGCTTGATCCCCGTCAAAGTAATCTCGACCATTGATAAAAATTTAATAATCTTTTAATCTCTACCATCGAAATATTTATTTTTTGAGGAAGTTTCGAATTATTATTTTTAATTCCTTTTTAATTAGCTCAAAATTAATTATTTTGAGCTAATTTCCTCAAAAAAATTACTTTGACTTAACCACCAAGGCCCAAAGGTTTAAAATTTCTTGAAATTTTCAATATTCCCTAGGCGGGGGACCTCCAAAAATTAATTTCTCTAGAAGCCACGAATTCTTTATTTGGAAAATTTATTTTTTCATAAGACTTAATTTTGACTCTAATTAATTAAATTTTTGGCTTAGGATTTTTAATTTATTTTTGCAAGAAAATTTAATTAATTGACAGATGAAGGGATTAATTATTTTTTCCAACTATCTAATATTTTAACATCATGGCTAAAATATTATTTACATAATATAATTACATTTAACACATGAAGGGGGAACACCCGTTCGTTATAGACCCTCAATTATTTACCCAATTTTGCGACTCAAATATGATCTAATAGACCAAGCTATTTGTAATAAAATAATTTAGCCAATTAGCTAAAATTACTCCCAAATCACTTTACAAAAGAGTCGACTATAACACTAGGACTTACCTAAGATCTTGACGACAAAATCCACCCTAGCTTTGGAGTGAGGTTGGAAGGAAAAAATCTACCGTTCATTTGTGTTTAAAAACACAGATGAATCAGTGAGACGAAAAAACTTCTAGGATGAAAATCCTCATCAAAATAATAGGCTTACCTAGGTTGTTACATACATGATGGTCTTATTAAGATTATTTACATTATAAACATGTAGAATGGTTTACACATTTGGTAAACTATTGACTGATTATGAATCCTGGATGATATGAACAGTGGAACATGATGAAATCCCTTTTGTGAAAAAAGGGGTGTACTGCTATAGGGTAATTGACATGGAGTGGTCAACATGACCTATACAAAAAACTATGATGTGGTGAAGAATATTAGAAGATTCTCATGATTAATTGGCTATTACGTCAAATTTGTCAAGAAATATGGTCAAATAGCAGCACCTCTATCAACTTTATTGAAAAAGGAGGCATATTATTAGACTCAAGAAGCAACAAAGTCTTTGAAAAACATAAGGAGGCCATGTGTACAAATATTTTCGTAACCACACCTAACTTCACAAAAAAAGTTATTATGGAGTATGGTGCCTAAAAGCATGACATTGGTGTAGTTTTTATTCAAGAAGTCCCCTTGCCTTTGAAAGTAGTCAATTTAAAAGAAAGAACTTATTGAAATCCATTCATGAAAAGGGAAAAGAGAATGTTGTCCATTCTACATGCAATTAATAAATGAACCACATTACGTAATAAGAAAAGAATTCAAGATAAAAGCAAATCATGATAATCTAACGTACTTATTGGAACAATGGTTATTTTTAGAAGAGCAACAAAAATGGGTTATAAATATTGTAAGTTATGATTTTGAAATTATCTCCTAACAAGGTAAACAAAATGTGGTGCCATCAAGGAAAGAAGAAGATAAACATGGATTACTTTGTTCTATTTCCATTATGCAATCTGATGGGGTGGAATAAGAATGATCATAAGGTATGCAAGCTCATTCAATCACTACAAGAGGACTCAAATACATTAGATAAATTTCTATTGGGGAATGATTCCTTGTGGTATCAAGATCACCTATATTTATGTAAGAATTCCCCACTCCAATAAAAATTCCTTTTGGAATTGCACACTCTCCTATAGGAGGACATTCAAGGTTCCTAAAAACTTACCATGGGATCATGAAGGATCTTTTCTAGGAAGGTATTAAAAATTATGCTTAAAATATTTTGGCTGAATGTTTGGCTTTGAAAAATAAGATAGAGGCAATGAAGACCCTAGGTCTTATTCAACCATTGACCATACCAAGTTAGTGTTGGGAAGAGGTTTTATTGATTTCATTACTAGTCTACCAAAATTTGAAGGAAATAATAATATCATGGTAATGGTGGATAAGCTCACAAAATCAAACCACTTTTGATCTCTTTCTAATAATTTCAAAGTAAGTATAGTAGTTGCATCATTCATGGAAATAGTTAAGAGACTACATGGAATCCCTAATATTATGATAATCATTAAACATCCAATTTTAACTAGTAAATTTGGATTGAATTATTTTCTTCTTTGGATACTAAATTGGCTTACAACTCCTCTTACTCAATCTAATGGGAAAAATATGGCTGTGAACAAATTTCAATAAGGGTATCTTCATTGCTTTACATATGATAGATAAATACAATGGGCCAAGTGGTTTCCCTTGCTAGAATGGTGGTATAACATGTCCTTTTATACTTCATAAAAAATGTCCACATTTATGGAACTTTATAGCTATCATCATCCATTCACAATATCACCCTTGAGAGGGAAAGTGAAGCTTAAAGGAATGGAGGACCACATAGAGCACCAACATGAGGTTCTCAAAATATTGAAGAACAACATGCATATAACTCAAAATATAATGAAATGACAAGTAGATAAACATCACGAAGAAAGAGAATTTGAAGTGGGGGATTTGGAATTTATGAGGCTACAATTATACAAATATATGTTCCACAAGAAAAAAAAGAAGGAAAATAAATTAGTATCCAAGTACTATGGTCCCTACAAGGTGTTACAAAGGATTGGAAGTATGGTTTACAAATTTGAGTGATGTTCATCTTCACATAAACATATAGTCTTCCATGTTTCTTGCTTAAAGATGGTAATCAATGACAATATCCAAGTTCAAAGGATTTTACCAAATTTTAATGAAGAAGGGGAAATCATATTAGATCTTGAAATAATACTTGAAACATGGATCAAGAAATTACAAAATTGAGCAATTATTGAGTACCTCATCAAGTGGAAAGCTTACGAATAGAAAATACAACATGGGAAGATTGTAATAGCCCAGGTGCAAATTCCATGTAATAAAGTTAAAAATAATAACCACGATGAATGAGACACTATTTCCAAGTTGAATGTTGGGCAAGACATCCTAGGGGGTGTTCGTTTGGTTCTTTGTGGCTAAGGAAATTGGCAAAGGCAATGGCTAAGGCATTAAAAGACAAAAAGACATTTTTGGAACATTTATTTATGAAAATAATGGAAAATAGGAGAAAAAGGAGGTGAAAGGTCACAGGTTGCATATGAGGAGGAAAATGAAGGAAAATAATGGAAAATGAAGAAAATAAAGGCCTCATTCATAAAAAGGCTTCTGAGTATCAATGGGTAACCTTTTGTCAGTTCAATTTTGGAGCTCTCTCCCATTATTCTCTCTCCCTCATACTCTTGGATACTTAGAGTTTTCTTGGACTACTCTTGGAGGATGTGGCATACTTGGACTTTTGGAGCAAGAAGGCAAAGGAAGAGAAAGAAAGTGCAAGGAAGCATTAGCATCAAAAACTACATCAGATTTGCTTGCAGGTACTGAGTTGCATGTATGATTTCTTCACTAGCTTTGACATGCTTGGCATATGCATGTGGTTTCTTGGTTGTGATGTTCACTACCAAGGAAGCATATCAAATCCTTTATCAACCTATGTAGATAATAAAAGATCAACTATGGGACCAAGTATGGCAACCAAACATCTGGCCTAAGGTATCCACTTTCCTCTGGCTTCTAAGAAAACAACGGATCCTCACATGGGATAACCTACAAAAGCGAGGATTTATTGGGCCTTCCAGATGTTCCAACTGCAATCTACATTCAGAGAACATTAAACATCTCTTGGATACCTGCCCATTGGTAGCTCAAATGTGGGAGAGAATAGAACAATGTAATAGATGAATAGGTAGAGGAGAGGGAGACATCGTAAACACCATCAGGAACTGGCCTCAGAATCCTTTCCAAAGTTCTCTACTCAATGCCCTCTATAGCCTCCTTCTGGGCTTCGTCTATTGGATCATCTGGAAGGAAAGAAACAACAGGATCTTCAAAAATAGTTCGCCTCTTGATACTCTTTGGTCTCTCCTCAAGCAAAATCTTCAAGAATCTCTAGCTCTCAGACAATGGCAAGACTCAGATATGCCAGTCTTACCCCAGGAATGCCTCATTCTCGCCAACTGGAACCTAGATATCACCTCTGGAGATCATATCAAGCCCAGTACTTCTATTCACTCTGAGTCTGCACAATTTTGGTCTCCTCCTGCCATCCACCCTTACAAGCTGAACTTTGATGGAGCGGCTAAGGGCAATCCTAGGCCGACTGGATATGGTGGCATGCTTAGGAATGTAGAAGGCTCTGTTATGCATATTTATCATGGATCGTTGGGTAGAGATACCAACAACGTTGTCGAGATTGAAAGCTTATGGCAAGGTATTCGCATAGCAGAAACAGAAAACTTGCTCCCTCTAGAGGTAGAAGGGGATTCACAAATCCTAATAGAGGCTGCTATCTAGATACAATCAGGATCCTTAGTTGCAAAGATTGCCTTGAGTTGGAGGCTTCTAAGTAGACTGGAACAAATTGAAGAATGGATCAAAACTCCACGCAACATTTCCTTCAAGCACATTTGGTGAATAGCTAATAAGGTAGCAAATAGATTGGCTAATCAAGGGGCTGATCAGTAGCTCCCATTCTTCTCTAGTCCATTGAATAGTTCCAATGATATACAACTCAAAAGCGACTGCACTCTCCTAGTGCACCAAGATTTATCCCTCCCGGATCCGGGTGTCTGACTATGGTACAGGTATGTGGGCAACAACTTGGGCGAGCGCGTGGCTTATCTCCACCGCCTCTCGACCTCCCATGGCACCGATCATTACTTCCCCTACATTCAAGTTTAATGTTGCTTTAATGCAACCTGTCCCTCCTCTTCCACTGGTTTATTTCCTGAGCATGGCGCCCTCAACTTGCCTCATTCGTGTTTCTCCTCTATGCTTAAGTCCCTCCTTTGCAGCTGCCGAGGTTCGTTCTCGAACCTTCCTGGGGATACACTAGGCTCTGGTTCGATGGGTGAATTTTTGGCTGTGCCTTCAAGCTCCTCACTGCCACATCTGCAATCTCGCTAACACTTATCCTCTGCTCTCCATCTCGCCCTTCTGGGTGCTGAAGCCTAGCCTGTGCGAATCCTTTTCTGCCTCCATAGTTTATCAAGTCACCCGAAGCATCCTGGTCTTCCGGTCGTGTCGAAACTTCGCTAGAGGATGAGCTGCAAGAGAGGCAGCTCCAGGGGGCAAACGGGCTTCCAGGCCTCCTCCTCCATGACGGATTCCTCGACTTTCTGTTCGGACTTTCACATGGATCGGTATTCGACTACAAGAAGTGGACAGGGTAGGGGCAGAGGCCTGCACAATTTGGTAGCGAGCTCCCTCAATTCTGCGACTAACACCGCTCGGCTTCAGTTCCTATGTAGTCACGAAAATTTATCCTTCATGGCCTCTGTTACCATAGAGCTTAAAGATATCAATTCTGGTCAGGTAGCAGGTTCCCTTGGGGCGACAACGGAAAGGCTGGTGGAAGACAGACATGGTACCATACAGATGAACTATGAGCCGAGCAAGGCTTCAGGCTTAGGAAAAAGCACAACTTTCCAAATCATGAATGATCAGGCGGGCCCGAGTGTTCCTATCGGTGGTGGCTCTACAAGCAGATAGGGCTACCCCTCTAAGGACGAAGATGATTACAAGTATGGATGTCACATCATCGAAGAGCAGCCCGATCCCTCCCATGACGTTTAAACAGGTTTGTGCTCTTTGGTTTTTTGGGAATTCAGTATGCTCGAGGATATTCACTTATCACCTGCCTTACTGTCATGATAAGTGCTTCAGCTTTAATTGCCAGTTTATCCAGTGAGGGGGGAACTCTGCTAGCCTATGGTATCTGGTCTCAGTTGCAGTCTCAGTTGCTTCTGAAGTTTGTACTCAGATTTGTGTTCCAGGCAGTGTTTCTCGGTTCATTTGACATGGTCTAGTTTTCCTGTTACTGTTTCCATATGGCCCCTGTTTAATTTTCAGTTCCATGTACAACAATGGGAGTTTTTTGATTTTTTGCATTAGTCATGGTCAGGTTCTTGGCAGTCCTTCAGGGCAATACTCAGTTGGGTATTCACTGAGTATTGATCAGCTATGCTTTGTAAACATGTCGCATCTTCGGGCTAGCTTTCATGAGGCCATGGCCTCAGTGTAAAAACATTTTGTATTAATATAGAATTAGACATATTCAGAAAAAAAGAAGAAGATTAAAATTAAAATAATATTTAATATTAAATTTTAAGAATAAAAAATACGAGTAATAAAATCCAACCACCAAGGAATTAGAAAGTGTGGAATTAAGTGTATGTCTATATATATATATATATATTCATATATATTATTGATTTAAAAATATTTTATTATTTTTTAATTTGATATTGATGATGATGATCTACGTCCACTAAGAACAATGCGATCTATCAGACCTCAAGAAAATAGAGTCTAATTGTCATTCTTTAAAATCTTGTTTCTATGGTCAAAGAGTAGGGAAAGAAGCGTTCCAAGATCGCTATAGTTGGGTTGGCTTAATAAGTAAAGAAGATTGGAGGTATGGTTGATGCTAGGGAATTGAGAGCAGATGTGGGCAAGAGTCAGGCAGACTAAAAGGAAGTTATTTTCATCTTCCACTTTCTTAGTATAAAAAATATGACAAATTCTATCATCACAAGGAGTCTTGGGAGTAAACCACCGCTCGGTCTCACTATGAAACTCATAAGATTTAGTTATAATCCTAGTGATGTTCATTTTCTTCTTAGTTCTAGTCAACATAGAGAGATAATTCTAGTTATCGAGGGTGGGGTTAATCACCTCCTTATAGTACCTTAGCTTCCTTTCACCCTCCAGCTCCTTAGCATCCCACATCTTGTCCTTAAAATTGGAGGTAATAATATCTTTGATACTGTCCTTGCTTTCCATGATGATCTCCTCCTTAATCCCCCAAAGGTTGAGCCAAGACTGAGCATCTTGACACCACCTGCGCTTGAGGTGCAGGTGGGGGTTTTGACTAAAGTTAGATGCAATTTTGGGGATCCTCTTGGACTCCATATTGTTAAGCTTCTTCTTATACATTAGATATCTAAACATAGTTGTACTTTCAATGGGGGATAGGCCAATTTCGATCAAGAGGATATGATAGGGAGTATTTCCCTTGATCTCGAGGTTATAGGTTATGAATTTCTTTTGGATCATCTCAATCTTTCTCCACGACTCCCTAGATATACTACACCCCCAAACTTCACATCTGTGTAAGATAACAGGGGTGACGAGAGTCTTAAAGAGGAACCTTTTTTTAATCCAAATATAAAGATCAGTTGACTTACAATTGTTTTCAAGCTCATAATAAGGTTTCCAACCTCCAAGGAGGAAAGTTAATACCCAAATATTTATAAGAAGAAACCTACTCAATACAATGGTTATCATAGACGAAACTCCCATGGGTGATCTTTTTAGATTTAATGATCATTAATTTAGTCTTGTCAGTATTGACTATCATACCCATCTTGGAGCAGTAGACATGAAGAGTCTTAAGCTATTTGTTTAGTTCATCATGACTCCTTGCAAGAAGAATGATATCATTAGCATAAAGGAGAAGAGTAATGATAATACCAGCAAGCTCGGTGCCTTTGCAGCCCACAGTTTCCAGACACTCCTCTAGTTTATCGATGTAAATACCAAAAAGGGTATGGGAAAGGGGACAACCTTGCTTAACCCCTATATTACATTTAATATCCTTATACCACCCTTCGTTGGTCTTAAGCTTGGTAATGACAATCTCGTAGAGGCGGATCACAACAACCCTAAATTTAGGAGGAACCATGATCTCTTCCAGCCTCTCCCAGAGCTTATCTCAAGCGACAGTGTCAAAAGTTTTTCTAAAGTCCACAAAACAATAGAAGAGATAGGTTTTATTATTTAAACATTCCTCCACGATGATCCTAAGAGTGAGAAGGTGGTTGATGGTCAAGTGATGATTAGGTGCTCAAGTTTATGTTCAAAAATCAAAGTGTCAGAATTTTGTCAAAATCAGCTTTAGATTGAAGAGCTCATCATTATGAATCCAACGGTGCAAACGACACTCAAATCTGAGCTCATTTGTAGAATTTAGAGCAAGTCAAAGTTCAGGTTTGACTTAGACACATGGCAGGATTGGATGACATGGTAAAGGTCCCAGTGAACGGGGAAGCGCCAAGTGGCAGGTTTCCCCTAGGCCCCGCATGTCATATATCGGGGAAAAACAGAGGACACGGGTTAAGAATTGGCCCCCGACAGGTTGGGTTGCGATCTGCGATAACCACAATCACATATCACACCAAAACCCCACTGATATTTATGTCATCCCCGGTACTCTACTGATTGCAAAAGGTCCCCAGGCGCAATATGTTATACAATATATTTCAAAGCCCGATGGGTCTGCTAATATTGCAGTTGTATGGACTTTAATATCTACCGAGGGAAAAAGTTGATTGCGATTTGTGATGGGGCTCCGAACCTGATATTTTAGGGACTAGGTTTGATAATCTCGGTGGGTCCACAGTGGTATGGGTTTTGGTATCTACCGATGGAAAGTGCCGATTGTGATTTGCGATTGGGTACCCGGATGCAATAATTTATATGTTAAGTTTAATACTCTCGGTGGGTCTGCAGTATCGCACTCGCATATCGCCCGCCTAGTTCACAGTTCATAAGACCGCAAGACTCCACCGAATGCGATTTTCGATATGGCCGATAGGTTATGGCCCATGGCATGGCTAAATTCTCGCTCAGTTAGCATATTTTAGAGCAAGTTTGTGGGATTATGTCAGTTTTGGAGCATTTTGTGGAACAAATAGTGGGAGAACTAGGAGAACTCATAACTTCTTCAATTCTTATCCAAAATTGGATGCAAAAAGAGGCTAGATGGCCATTTTTTAGTATTTTGAACTCATTGAGACAGGTTTCAGAGGCATTTGAGCATTTTAAATACCCTTTTTTTTTGTAATTTTGAGCATAATAGAGAGGCCCAAGCATTGGAAGCTGGACCAAGGAGACGTAGCCCAGGAGGGGTGAACTCATCATCAACTCTCTGTGTTGTGTGTTGTATTTTGGTGTTCTTTGTTTTTATTTTTTTCTTGTTCAGCATATGTTTTTGTTAAATTGTTTCTAACATTTACATAAGAAACTCTCATGGGAATTAGTTAATTAAGCAAAAATATTGAATCCTTAAGCACTTGATAAGAAAATGATAAGCATCTTGGGTTTTATTCTGAATGGGGAATTAGCACAACATTACTAATCTGCTCCATTTCAGATAAAGCTGGTATCAGAGCACTAGTTTCTGCTTACTAGATTTGCTTTGTGAAAGAAGGATTTAATTGTTTGCAATTTTGTGTCATGCTAACAAGGTTAAAACTCAAAAGAGGAGAAGGAAAGTTTGTTGGAAGCCTTAAAGTTGGGTCAAGTGGAAGAAGAGAAAGGTTTCGAAAGTCTTCTACACTAGTACATCCTCAAGTTGCAGAAGTTGCAATTGAGTCTTCAAAGACCATGTCTCATGAAGGAGAACCTATCATGACAGAAATGAGAAGAGCTTTAGAAAGGCTTTCTTTGATATGGAAGAGATGGTGAAGGTCCTCTATGAAGAGAGGAATAGCAGATTGCAAGGGGAAGTTGCAAACCTCCCAAAGGAGAAGGCTATTCAGGAGGAGGTCATGGAAAAGGAGGTAATAGGAATGGAGACAAGCCTCCACCCTCTCCACCATCTTCTTCATCTTCTACTTCACAAGCATCTTCACACTCTTCCACTAATACAACCCTTACAATGGAGAAGTTAATGTAGAAAAGCTGGATAATTGGATTCGTCAGTTGGAGGTGTATTGTAGAATTTAGAACCTTCAAGAGGATGATATCAAAATTCAGTTGGCTTCATTGAGAATGGAGGGTGAAACACTCACTTGGTGGGAATCAAGGATACAAGATGAGGTCAAAAAACACGTTAAGATATCTATTACTTGGTATGATTTCATTGCTGCTATAAAAAAACAATTCTACCTTTTAGCCCATATGAAAAAAGTTATCATGAATTGGCGAAATTTCAGATAGTTAAAAGGTCAAATGTGCAAGAGTATACTCAAGAGTTTAGGAGAAGATCTTTTATGCTAGGAGTATACTTGTAGTCACAAGATACTTTGCTTAAATATATAGGAGGTTTGCATAACTATCTTCGACATACCATTCTTCTGTTTAATCCCATGAATCTTGATGAGGTTTGTGTTCAAGCTACACACCTCGAAGCAAGAGGGAAAAATGTACAAGAAGAAGGTATGAAGAAGTCTTTCCAGAGTTGTGGAAAAGGAAATAATTTTAAAGGAAAGTAGAAGAAAAATGCTTCTATTAAGAAATAAGGGGAGAAACCTGTGTGCAAGAATTGTTCCAAAGAGGGTCATGATGGAGCGCATTGTTGGAAGCTTCATCCTGAATTAAGATAGAAGAAATCCAAAAATAAATGGAAATAGAAGACAAAAGTTGTTGTAAAACAAGAATTGGGTTCTGACTTAGGTAATGAATCAAAGATTGTAGCCATAGTCACTAAGAGAAAACCTGTGTCAAAAGCAAGTAAAGAGGAAGCCGTGGCAAGCACCAGTGCAAAAAATGACTCCAATAATGCTTCAAATGAGGAAAACATAATTGGGTTGTTCCATATCCGAGTTATTTCCAAACACACCAAGGTTGATACGTTGTTTGATAGTGGATCTTAAGAAAATTTAATTTCTACAGACTTGGTCAAGAAATTGAATCTGGAAACAATGCCTCATCATAAACCGTATCCGTTGGGTTGTATAACCAAGGATACAAATCTTTAGGTCACAAGGAAATGTGTTTTCAGGTTTTTTTATTACTGCCAATTTTTTTGACAAAGCTGAATTAGATGTAATGCTGTTGGATATTTATGGAATTTTGTTAGGAAGCCCATATCTGTATGATAGGAAAGTTGTTTTCGATAGATTTGGGAACAAATATAATTTTTTCAAAGACGGAGTGGAGTATATTGTGAGAGCCCAATGTTGAAAGCTTAATCTGTCTTTGGAAGCGCATTGCAAATGAAACAATTGGTCAATTCCAGCAAGAGTCTCGTGCTCCTTATGATTAAGCAGAAGAATGACGTGGAGCATGAATCCTTTGCAAGTTGTGACGTGAAGCTGAAAGCTGAATTGGTTGATGTGGTCAATCAATATGGAGACATGTTTCAAGAACCAAGAGGGATTGCCACCAAAAAGGGGAACTCAACATGAAATATAGCTACAGCAAGACTGTCCACTCCCAAACATCAATATCGAATGTCAATTTTGGAAACTTTACAAATTAAGAAACAAGTCCAAGAATCATTAGATAAAGGTGTAATTTGTCCCTCTACTTTTCCATGTGGTTCATTAATTGTTTTGGTACCCAAGAAAAATGGAACCTAGCGCATGTGTGTAGATTATCAATATTTGAATAAAATTACCATAAAGAATCAATACCCATTGCCCATAATAGATGATTTACTATATTAGTTGAAGAATGTAAAATATTTCACTAAATTAGACTTGAGAACTGGATATCATCAAGTTAGAATAATTGAGGAGGATCTTTGGAACACTACTTTTAAAACCAAACAGGGATTGTTTGACTGGCTGGTTATGTCTTTCAGTCTTTGCAACACTCTAGCTACATTCATGAGAGTTATGAATGATGCTTTAAGATCCTTTCTTGATGAGTTTGTAATTGTCTATTTGGATGATATTTTGATGCTCAACAAATCACGAGAAGAACATGTCAAGCATGCGAGGAAAGTGTTAGATGTCTTGAAAAAAGAACAGTTATTTCTGAAGATGTCTAAATGTGAATTCGGGAAAACTTCCTTAGTGTATTTGGGCCACATAGTTGGAGGAGGTGAGATGAAGATTGACCCCTATAAAGTTTCAGTCATTGTGAATTGGCCAATACCCAAATTAGTCACAGAAGTAAGGAGTTTTCTGGGAGTAGCGCAGTAATGGAGGATGTTTATTTCCAATTTCTCTTCCATAGCAGGTCCACTACATGCTTTGACCAGCGTGAAGGTTGTCTTCCAATGGGGAGGCAAACAACAAAAATCATTTGATGCTTTAAAACAAAAGATCAATTCAGCCCCAGTTTTAGCATTTCCAGATTTGAAACAACCATTTGAAATACAAACAGATGCAAGTGACTACGCCATGGGTGCAGTTCTTTTACAACATGGTAAGCCCATTTCATTTTATTCTGAGGTTTTTAATGGTTTTGTTATTAACTATCCTACATATGTTAAAGAGCTTTAAACATTGGTGCAAATTGTGAAGAAATGGAAGCATTACTTGATGGGTAAAGAAACCATTATTCGCACTGATCATCAACCTTTTCAATATCTACAATCTCAAACAAAATTGCAGCAATCAAGACACTTTTATTGGATGGGATTTTTATAATAATTCCACTTGGTAATCAAGTACAAGAAAGGTATTTATAATAGAGTTGTTGATATGCTTTCTAGACCGGTTGTTAATGTAGCCATATTACTCAAGAATAATTTTGTTTCGCCTGAAATTTATATTGAACAATACACAAATGATGTTGAATTTCAAGAGGTATATTCAAACTTGATTCAAGGCCACCAAGTTGAGGAATTAGACTACCATGTACATGATAATTTGTTGTATCATTTGGGAAAACTTTATGTTCCATAGGGAGAGAGAGTAAATGTCACAAAGTAAGTGCACACTTCTCTTATTATTGGACATTTCGGTGTAAGTAAAACAATGGCAAATCTTCAGAGGTATTTTTTTCTGGCCTTGTATGCTTGAAAGTGTGTCACATTTTACCATATGTTATTCATTGTGTGCAGTCAGTAAGCCTAGTAATAGGAAGCTAAGATTGTACACACCACTTCCAGTACCTTCAAGTCCATGGGAAAGTGTTTCTATGTATTTTGTAGGAGGTCTTCCTTTATCAAGAAAAGGTCATAATTATTTGTACGTAGCTGTGGATAGGTTCAACAAGATGTGCATATTAATGTCTTGTAAAAAACAAATTACAGCTGAACAAATAGCTAAACTTTTCTTTCAAAATGTATGGGTTCATTTTGGATTAACTAATTCTATTTTAAGTGATCATGATTCTTGATTTGTTGGGAATTTTTAGTAAATTTTATGGAACTTGGAACTTGATGGACACCCAGTTGAAGAAAATTACAACATTCCATCCGCAAACATATGGTCAAACTAAAGTGGTTAACATGACAGTTATTCATTTGCTAAGAGGATATTGCAACAAACATCCTAAGTTGTGGGATGAATAGTTGCATTATATTCAGCTTGCGTACAACCGAGAAAAACACTCTTCTACTCTAACCTTGCCTTTTGAGGCATGTCTTGGTTATTTGCCTAAATTTCCTTTGGATTTCATCTTTGAGAAAGATGTAGTTGTAGATGGACATAGTGACATAGATAGAGCAAAGAAATTCATTAAGAAAATTCAGTTGATTCACCAAACAGTTCAAGAACAACTAGAAAAGAGTCAAGGCAAGTATAAGGCAAGGCATGATAAGTATCATGTGGATCATCAGTTTCAAATAGGTGATGAAGTTTGGCTTCACATTAGCAACGAAAGGCTTCAAGGTGAAGGTAAAAATTTGAAACCAATCCGTTATGTCCATTTAAAATTCTGGAAAAGATTGGTAATAATGCTTTTAAACTTGAGTTGCCTTCATATATGCAAATTTACTCCATTGTTAATGCTGAAAATTTGAGATTGTATGAGCCTCATTTGATTGAAGATCAAGGAGAAAGTGTATAGATTCCATCAATTGAATATTTTTCTCTAGAATTTCTTGATGAGCTTCAACAAGACACCATACTTGATAGAAGAACGAGGTCATCAAAGAGGGGAAATTTTGATTAACTTTGAGTGGGTCTCAAAGGTACAAATCCATCAAAGGCCAAATGGATTGAAGAAGGGAAGGTGAGGGAATAATACCCTCATCTGTTCAATAACTGAATATAATTTTAGGGTCCAAAAGGTTTCCAGTGGGGAGGAGTGATCATGTGATCAAGTTTATACTCAAAAATCAAAGTTTAAGATTTTTTTTCAAACTCAGCTTCATATCGAATATCTCGTCATTCTGAATCCAATGGTGTGAACGAAACTCAAATCCGAGCTCATATGCAAAAGTTAGAGGAAGTCAAAGTTCAGGTTTGACTTGGACATGTGGTAGGATTGGATCACATGGAAAAGGTCCCAACACATGGAGAAGCGCCAAGTCGCAGGTTACCACTGGGTCCCTCATGTCGCATATGGGGGAAAAACAGAGGACATAGGTTAAGGATCGGCCCCCGATAAGTTGGGTTGTGATTTGTTATAATCGCAATCGCATATCGCACCAAAACTTCGTTGATATTTATGTTACCCCTGGTACTCCGCTGATTGCGAAAGGTCCCTAGACATGATATGTTATACACTATATTTCATAGCCCGGTGGCTTCGCTGATATCACAATTGTATGGACTTTAATATCTGCCGAGCGAAAATGCTGGTTGTGATTTGCGATGGGGCTCCAAACCCGATATTTTATGGACTAGGTTTGACAATCCTGGTGGGTCTGCAATGATATGGGATTTGGTATCCACCGATGGAAAGCGTCAATTTCTATTCGCGATTGGGTTCCCAGATGCGATAATTTGTATGTTAAGTTTAATACTCCCGGCGGGTCCACCATATCGTAATCGCATATCGCCTGCCTAGTTCACAGTCCATTAGACCGCGAGACTCCATCGATTGCAATTTGCGATATGGTCGACATGTTATGGCCCACGGTGTGGCCAAACTATTGCTTAGTTAGCGGATTTTGGAGAGAATTTCCGGGATTATGTCAGTTTTGGAGCATTTTGTGGAACAAATAGTGGAAGAACTAAGAAAAATCATAACTTCTTCAGTTCTTATCCAAATTGGATGCAAAAAGAGGTTAGATAGCCATTTTTGAGTATTTTGAACTCATTGAGATAGGTTTCAAAGGAATTTGAGCATTGTAAACACACTTTTGTTGTAATTTTGAGCATAATAGAGAGGCCCAAGCATTAAAGCTAGACCAAGGAGACGTAGCCTAAGAGAGTTGAACTCCTCATCAAATCTCTGTGTTGTGTGTTGTATTTTGATGTTCTTTGTTGTTATTTTGTTGTTGTTCAACATATGTTTTATGTTAAATTGTTTCTAACATTTACATAAGAAACTCTCATGGGAATCAGTTAATTAAGAAAAAATATTGAATCATTAAGCACTTGATAAGCAAATGATAAGAATCTTGGGTTTTATTCTGAATGGGGAATTAGCACAGCATTACTAATCTGCTCCATTTCAGATCAAGTGATGTCTCCTAAAACCAGCTTGCCCTTTAGCTCTTTTGCCCTTGTTCTCAAGCTAGAGGCTAAGTTTTTTTTCCAGAATGAGCCCATAAAGCTTGGCTAGGATGTGGCTAATCATAATGGTCTTGTAGTTAGAGGGAACACTTTTGTCCCCATTTTTGAAGATAGGAACAATAAGGCTTTGTGTCTAAAGCTTAGGGAAGCCATGCTTTACAGCCAAATTGAGAAGTTTGTGGAGATGAGGAATGAGGATAAATTTTCCCATTTTAAAGCCCTCATCTTGGTAACCTTCAATATCTTTAGCTTTCCCATTAGCGAGCTTATTAATCCCAAACTCAACATCTTCCAGAGAAAAAGTATCATCCTTACTAGGAGTGTTTAAGATGGTGCCCATGGTTTCCAGAGAGTCATACAACTTCTTAAGATAGTTATCCCAATTTTCTAGGGGGTAGAATGGTTATATTTAGTTTTATGAACAAGCACATTCCGCAAAAAATTTATGGGCGCAACTTTAGAAAGGTGGAGAAGTCTCTTATTAATATATGACATCTTCTTCCTCTTAATGAGAGCTTTGTATATACTTATATTCTGGAGCTTAATGCTTTCATTAGAGGCATCTCTGATTGTTTTCCTTGGCAATTTTACAGTCTTTATCATACCAAGGATTAGAAGTTCTATTACTTTTTTTTACGAAGTCTTATTTGAGAATTTTCTAATGGTGGTGGAAAGGGTAGTAGTAAGATGGTAGTAGATTTGATCAATGTTGTTATTATAAGTCAAAGAGCCTAAATTCCTTTCCAAATCCCTTGAGAAAAGGTCGACATTACTTCTATCGAAGTGAATATGATTTTTTCTTTCACTGTTCTCCTGCTTGTGGCTGGCATGCATAGCAATCTCTTGCGTGTGGCTGGCATGCATAGCAATATTGAGGGATAAAAACAAAGGTATGTGGTTAGAGTCAGGCTCGTACCCATTAAGAAGCTCAAAGTTTATAATATGGTTGAGGACATGGATGTCATAGCAATATTGAGGGATAAAAACAAAGGTATGTGGTTAGAGTCAAGCTCGTACCCATTAAGAAGCTCAAAGTTTATAATATGGTTGAGGACATGGATATCAGAGATCGCATAATCCATGACATTGCTACCCAGCCCATGAAAACAGGCCATCTAACCACAGAAAGACCACTTAATATTACTTATTATTATTATTAGAAAAAAAATTGGGAATTTTTTTTATTTTAATATGGTAATTTTGTAAATAATCTTAAAGTAGGTGAATCAATATTTTTAATGGAAATTAGCCTCATTATCACCATAATTCAATAAAAATGATATTTATTAAATTAATTTTAATTTAAAAATTAAATTAATTATTAATTTGTTATATTATTTTTATAATCACATACTTTTTACTTTAGAAATTTTAAAAAATTATGAATAAATCAATATCTATTCCATCAAATATATATATAATAATATATAATTAAAAAACTTAAGTTAAAAAATGGAAAGAAAAGAGAAAAGTTGACTCAATCAAAAGCTGTATTTTGAAGAATAACCAAATGCTAATACATCGGGTTAGATCTGGCAAACAACCTTGATGCTTACTTTAGACCTAATGATGACGTATGTACCTACCATTAATGTTCAAAAGTTTGTGGCCCCTCTCGTTTCATCTTGTGGTATTTCATCATTTCTGGTAACTAAAATTAACACCAAACCCCACTTTAACATTGACAATGCCAGATCATGCTGGCACTTCACTTCAACATTCAATACTGGAAAGAAAGCGCAATTTGTGGATCAGAAATCACATTAGTTCAAACAGTCAAATGAGCTGGCAATAAATATAAGCATAAACACAGAAATCATGGCTACAACACATTTAGAAAGACTAGGTGCCTGTATCAATTGAGGTGGTTTTTATTAGAATGTTTCTGTTGGATTAGATATTCTAAATCAGTCAATAAGTTTACACTGCTTTGTGAAGAAATTTAAGAAATATCAGAATAGCTGGACAGATATAGCTATTGAAGCTAACAGAAGATAACATTCACTGCAAAATTGTTTACAAGTGTAAAATAGAATACAATGACGACCACACGTTCACATGCAAGCTATTCTCAATATGTTTCAGTACACATAGGGATCGGGCACCACCCAGCAGGTCCCTGAAGGCTTCATCTTCCTACAATGCTGAATATACTGATCCGTATAAACCATTAATATTTCTTAATTTTTTAACTTAATCATGATAATAAGATAAAATTGATAATTTTTTTTCCATCCAATAAACAAGCTCACCCTACCTATCCTAACCTCACATTAATTTAAAAAAAACAACCATCTCTAATTGTATGCACTAATTCCTTTATATACAACTTATTATTGGTTTGACAATCCCTAAATCCCAGTGACTGCCTCTAATTTCGTGTAACAGACCCTTGCATTGCATTTGATAGACTCATGAAGCGGAGGAGGAAGTATTATTATCTGGGTATCGTGAGTCGACCAGAATCGACCACATGACATGCACGTCCTCGTATCCACAGGATCTTACATCGTCGTACAGAATGTAAATTCCACGCTCTGTAATCCATAGCAATTCAACTGAAAACATAAGCAACTTTGCTAGTTTAACCACTGCATTAAACAACACAAAGGGTTTTCACAACGGAATTGTTATTAGCAGACAGAAAATATTAGATCCAGCTTCTAAAATGGATTGTGATTTTTTCCTATTTAAAATGTATTTTTGAATATATAAATGAATTTAGTTATCTGGAAAGCTCTTTACAAAATTAAACAATTTAATAAAGTAAAATTAATAAGAAAAAATGATATTTTATTAGACTAAGATTGTAAATAAATAAATAAACAATTTCTATGTTTTGGTTTGCCTAATATTTTATCTTCCTCCCCAAGACCCAGAGGCATCTGGCAAGAGTGAAAGCCTGCCCTATTAGGGATGGTCATTAGAGGTGGCACTGGTTTCTCCGAATAGTGGTGCCTCCACCATGATGAGTCAAACTGAATTAGTGGATTGCAGCCAGATATAACTGTCCTCATTGCTAATTTGACAACTAAATTACGATAATTTTTCCAACTATATAAATAAAAAAATAAAAAAAAATAAACCACCTCTATTTTGCTTTTTCATTTTTATTTTTCATAAATAAAAACAGAATACTGAAAAGTGGTCTCACAAGAACATATGGCTTAAAAATCATATTGGGTTTAACTGTGATAGTTTGGTATCAAAATCATAATCTATATTGATATCAAAACCATAATCAACAAAATTATAAAACTGAGCCAGGAATTTTGCAATGGGACTGCATACAGAGAAATTTGACATCTCTCAGCCAATAACACATGGTATTTGTAGTGTGGGATATACAATCTCAATATTTCTCACAACTGTTTCAAAAATGAAAGCACTGTAATTAGGAAGGATTCTTTAGCGGACAAGCATTGTAATTAATATTCAGAGTTTAGCAGTTAGAAATATCGTTATTAATTTCTCATTGTCCTTTTTCACTTTGCATTTGAAGTTGAACTCCACTCATCAGATAACAGAAATCTTCTTTTAAGCTATCTTTGATACAAACAAAACCAGAAACGAAACACAAACCTTGTAAATAAAATCTTGAACATTTACTGGCAAAGATTGGTTAGGATTGGTATTTCAAGAAATTCGATTTTTCCTTAATATATAGACAGAATGTCTAGATTCCCTTCCAGTGGATTAATGAAAAAAGGAGGATATATTTTTTTATTGAAATGGATTCTGAAGACTAATGAAAACAGAATATATAGATTGAAGGTTTAAATTCCATTCAAGTAGATTAATGAAAAAAAAGAGAACATATCTTTCATTGAAATGGATTCTGAAGACTAATGAAAACAGAAAGAGCTATTTCTAATAATTCTTAAATTAACTTTTTTCACACATACATATCACAACAATTTAAAAAAGAAAAAACATATTATTGGTATATAATCAACTCAATAACAGATTTATAATCCTCTCATAACCAATCTAATATAATAAATAAACAATAATATATAAATAAACATAATTGTAAATGAGAATTTTTTTCTAATTAATCACATCATTAATATAATCATCCCATACCCAAATTACAATAGATAAACAACAAACCTGCAACGAGTAAATCATCTCTAACTAATACAATAAGACAGACATAATCACCCCATAACCAACTTACAATATTTGAACAGCAATATACTGACCAGCATAATCATCCGATAACCAACCTACAATATATGAACAACAATGTACTATAGTAACAATGTATTTAACCATCAACATGGATTGTGCTGTATATATATTGTGTGCAATGTGAAGCAGAGCACTACGTACTCTTTTTGTGAGCAACGTGGAGTCTTTTCTGTATACGATCCCAGACCTCCTTGAAAGGCCGAATAATTTGATGCACCCAGTTACCCATTAATATGCTTCCAAATCTATATTACAGATGGGTTGAAGATAGAATTATATCTTATACCCACGCATGTTGCAGGTTCCAGGGCAGGGCCGAACCTCAATTATCATTTTAGTTGTTACCAATTTCTATTATGGTACGAGGAAAGTCATGTTACAACAGCAAGCTGCAAATTATGGGGTGCGAGAGGAATCTAAAGGAGAAAAAACAACAAACTGAGTTTGCTGGTCAATTGAACAGTGGGTGTTATGTTGAAAGGCGAAGATTGGGATGTTGACGAAGCAACGCCACCAAAAACAAATGGAGTGGAGTGAAATGCACCCCACAACCATCAAACGCCAGGCGCAGTCAGTCAACTTCAGTGCTAACTTTGGGGTGTCCACCATTTTTGGTGATCTGTCTATTCTTCTTGGAGCGAAACACAGGCGGTCCTTCTGCCTCTGCATTTAGTAACCTTCACTCATCAAAGTATTTCCATACCGCAAAGCACTGCATATAATTCGGCCCTACGTGAAAAATTACCATTACTTCTCCCATGTTAACGCAACCGGCCTTTTGTCACCAACCACAAAAATAGGTATTTCAGGTGATGTTGCGTTCCTCTGACACTTTCAAAAAAAGGTTGTGGGGGAATTATTTCCCGCATATGCCAATATCAATATATATATATATTATATATATATATATATATATTTTTCCTGGTTTTGAAAGGTGTGAACGAAGAAGATATCTAATATTCAGTTTGATATTAGCAAATGTGGTCAGAGGGTGTCACTGCTCATATTAATAATAAAATTCTTTATAAAGAAGGAATTGTTTCCACTTCTAATTAATAATATATATATATAAAATATATTTTTTACCATTCTTATAATGAAAATAATTTATATATATAATATTATTTTGCTATGAATGGAAAGTATTAAAAATAAGTAAAATTAATATTACAAAATATAGGATTTCAGAGATCTGTGGTTTGTGCTTTTTGAATTTATGGTCGGAGAATCCACAATAAGAGAATGGTGTGAAAATTCTCTTACTGTGGATTCTCCGACCATAAATTCAAAAAACATAAATATAGATGTTTTTTATTTGATTTTTTTTTTTAATATTAGATCAATGTATGGGAAAATCCATTTTATATTGGATTTGGTATCTTTTTCCAGATTATTATGTAAAAAAAATGATTTTTTTCCCTAAAGAAAAATTGTATTTTTTTTATTAATTTGAGAAAATTACATGTTGTAGATGCCAATCAAGCATATGCATATAGTTAGGCTGAAGCCTTCAAACAATATATATGTATGTACAAAAGGTTATAGAAGAGGGTATGTTTTCGCTGATAGGATAAATATGTACATGGATATAAAAAGCACAAAAACTATTATGTGCAAGAATGACTATATTTAGGGCCTATCAACCCCTTGAAAATTCTCATCTATCTATGGCCGATGGTAATACTGGTAATGTTCATCATTCTGATGTTCATGTATAACCATAGACCCTTGGGCTGGACCAGAGCCTCCTTGGATAGTTGGTCAACAGTCTGATTACGTTCCCTGTAAATATGATGACAAGAAATATAATCAAAATGTGATTTGAACTGTATGACTCCATCCAATATGTTCATGAGAGAGTGCACATGACATATGTTTGTGTTATTGAACCAGTTTATAATCATTTTGGAGTCCCCGAAAATCTGAAGGTGTATAACTCCATCCAATATGTTCATGAGAGAGTGCACATGACATATGTTTGTGTTATTGAACCAGTTTATAATCATTTTGGAGTCCCCAAAAATCTGAAGGTATCCGCAATCATGATTTAGAGGAAAGTGAAGCAAATGTCTAAATGAGATGAGTTCAGCACAGTTGTTTGTTCCAGCCTCCAAGCCCATCTGTATATGGTATGAATGAGTGACAGATAGTGATGCAGGAGCATCCAGCTCTGAGGAGACAGAATGAGGCTGGCAGTCTCAGGCAGAATTTGGACACCTTGTCGGTTATTTTATTTACTGTTTCTATTTACTTTTATTAACCATGCATTTATCTTGTTTTACTTAGGAGTTAGAAACAGGAACATTAACTTGCTGGATTAGTTTGATTTTTATTTCAAAGAGGCATTGTATTAGTTTAAAACAGTTATTAGAAAACAGTTGTCAATCTGTTGGGTTGGTTCCAACCGAACAGGAACAGTTTGACTCTTTGAGTTAAAAGAACGAAAAACATATTGTAAAGTTTCCTCTCTCAGTTTGAAGAACAAGCAATAGAAACATACAGTCATTTTCCAGAAGCCAAGATTCATTACCTATTGATTTTTATTTCATCACTGTGACAAATACTATTCTACAGTGTATTACTCCTGTGTATTGTAAATTCCAGTATATTATTCCTGTGTATTGAAAATCCCATTAAAGCAGAAGACAGATTGATTGTGAGTGGAGCGGGCACAAACACCACAGCACCGTTCACCAACGCACAGACTCGACTGTACACACAAGTGTACACCCAGAGAAAGGCGCGGCATAAGCAAACTCAGGCAAGCAAAAAAATTACAAATACCAGAAAGGCAGAGAAGCCTGTACATGCGAACGGAAACCAGGTATTTCAAAAGCGATAATCCTACATTCAGATAGCGTATTATAACAGAGAATAAAGACATTCTTTCTTTTACGTATGAAATGTAAAGAACAACTACAGACAAATAACAGGTCGTAATAAGAACCAGAGATCTCCTTCTTTTTTTTTCATTTGATATGTGTAAAAGACAGATAGCCATCGAATAGCAATAAATTTATGTAACCACATGACCTGAGTAAACAAACTAGAATCAGATTACAGTCAAGCAAATGTATCACAAAATGCATGCAAAGTGAGTTTCGGTATTCACCGAACGTTCAATAGGACGAAACTGCAAATATATCATTTATTAACCGACAAAGACCGAATACATTACATTCATAACAGTTTAAGGAGGAGTAGACCAGGGTTTGGTCAAAACCCTCGATTCAAAGTTGTGAACAAAATAGTCGAACAGAGCAAGGGTTCGAGACCCACGACTATCATTAAAAACAGGAACAAGACCGGATTACATCCACAGAGCCGAAATCCAGAAAAACCCACGAGGGTTTAAAGCCACAGACACCGTTTGAATAAAATTTTACAGGGAGAAAGTCGAAGCCACGACTACAACAGAACTTCAAAAGATTGCAGACTGAGATCGTATCCTATTGCCATAAAGGACGCCTAAACAAACGACATAGACCACAATTATAAAGCTACAGGAGTATATTAAGTCACTACTCGGAGAAGCGTGGGAACAATGCGGGTAGCAGCGCCACGAGTTTGACAACCAGACCAGAGTTCACCTGCAAGAATAAACGACAGAGATTAAACCCTGCAAATGCAAATAGTTGTGTTGAAACAGTAACAATATCAGAACGAAGGAAGAGCGTTAGGGTTTACCAGGGAACTGGGCGACGAGGAGAAGACCAAACAAACCAAAAATAGTAACCTGAAGACAGTGGCCGAGACGGTCAGAGCCAGATAGAAAAGGGCGAAGATAATATAGCATGGAGCCGGTGCCATTACCTGGTTATCAAAGGTGAAACGAAGCTAGGAGAACAACGGACCTGTCAGACACCAAAACAAATCAAGTCATAAACTAATACCAGTACCGAGACGGAGAACAAACAAGAAACCCACACCTACAGTGGCAAACCATCGCAAACAGTGTGACTGAAACCTTGCAGGCCGAAGGAACTTACCTTCAAAATCCTTTGGAGGCGGAGTTAATCGCGGAGAAGACATTAGCACAGTCGCAGAGAAAACAGGTTTTCTTTCTTCACAGAGCAGCTGAGAGCTTGGCGGAGTGACCCGCGAATCGGAAGGGAGAAATGATTATCATTTGGGTTA
This sequence comes from Pinus taeda, assembly GCA_000404065.3. Lineage (NCBI taxonomy): Eukaryota > Viridiplantae > Streptophyta > Pinopsida > Pinales > Pinaceae > Pinus > Pinus taeda. The sequence continues at coordinate 57,081 of APFE031379073.1, forward strand.
TCAATGCCCTTTTGATTAGTAATGACCGGTTAGTATAGGTGAGGACCGGTAAAACAAGTTTCCTAAACCCTAAACCGGAGATCAAGGCACGTACAGTGTCATTAAATTCTACATTTAAGTTGCCAACTAATACGTCTTGTTCATTGGGATTCATACCGTGGCGGGAGGCCATCATAAGTGGTATCAGAGCTAGAGTTTTTTTTTTTTTGAATTAGAATCAATGGAACAAGCAGAAGGCGAAGGTGAGGCAAGAGGAAGAGCAAGAGGAAGAGGAAGAGGCAGAGGACGATTGGTCCATAGACCAGTGGATAATGGATTGCGAGAAGAGATAAGAGTGTTGAGAGAGAGATTAGCAGTGATAGAGGCTGGAGGAAGAAGAAACCCAGCAGATAACAGTGATGAAGAGGCAGTTGAACCAGAGCAGGATGAGTTTGAGGGAATAACACCAGAACTGAGATTGTTAAAATCAGTTTTGCTATCGAGCCATAAACCGAAGCATGAATTGCCTACCTATGATGGAAGCTTATCGGCAGAAGTGTTGTTAGACTGGTTAAGCGAAGTAAATAAATTCTTTGAGTTTGAGGAGACAAGCGAAGACAAACAAGTAAGGTTTGCCGCCACCAAGTTGAAAGGACATGCGTCCTTATGGTGGGACAGTGTACAGGCAGAAAGGAGGAGGTTAGGCAAACAGCCAATCAAGAAATGGGCTAGGATGGAAGCAAAGCTGAAGGAGAAGTTCTTACCGAAGGACTATCACATTATGTTATACAGGCAGGTACAGAACCTGAAACAGAGGGGAATGACTGTGAGAGAATTTACAGAGGAATTCTACAAGTTAAATCTGCGAGCAGGATATGTGGAAGATACCTCAGAGAAGACAGCCAGATATGTAAATGGCTTGAGAGGGGAGATTTTAGACGAAATTGGTATCCTTTCACCGCAGACGTTAGATGAAGCCTATCAATTTGCATTGAAGGCTGAAGAGAAGATAAACAGAAAGCAGAACTCCCGGAGAGGGGGTGGTTCTGGCAGAGGAAAAGGTAAAGTGTATGGCAGAGGGAGAGGTACAGTCTCGAATGAGGAAGGCAGCAGTTCTAAGTCTACTGGTACGACAGAGAGAGACAACAGTAATAGGGAAGGACGACCAGCTCAGAGAGGACGAGGCTTTGGTCGGGGCAGAGGGATTGTCCAGTGTTACCGTTGTCATAAGTTGGGACATAAGTCTTATGACTGTCCGGAGGGCGAATCAGCAGGCGGAAGAGGAACTTATGTTGCCCAGCCAGAGGATGCAGAGGAAACACCTCAGGAAGCGGAGAACACACCTGAGATAGGTGAAGCCTTGGTAATGAATAAGGTGCTGTTGAAGCCAGCCAAGGAAACTGCAGAGCCAGATCAGCGAAAAGCATTGTTTCGCACTGTCTGCAAGTCACAAGGCAAGTGCTGCAAGGTAATTGTTGACAGCGGAAGTACCGATAACCTGGTAGCTGTAGAGATGGTGGAGAAATTGGGATTAAAGAAATTGAAACATCCCACTCCCTATAAGGTATCGTGGCTACAGAAGGGACATCAACTGTTGGTTGATGAACAATGTGAAGTAGAGTTTCAGATTGGAAAGTACAAGGACAAAATCCTTTGTGACGTAATGCCAATGGATGTCTGTCATTTGTTGTTAGGATGACCATGGCAGTTTGAAAGAGGTGCAGTTCACGATGGGAAGACCAACTGCTACAAATTTGTGAAAGATGGGATCAAGCATACGCTTGTACCCATCAAAGAGGAGAACACAGCAGAGGCTAGTGGAGTGAAGGCACTGCTGTTAGGAGGAAAAGAATTCATAAAACAGATTGAGGACAGCGAGATAAACTTTGCTGTCATAAGGAGACCAAGGACAGTGGTACTCCACACACAGGTTTCAGATTTACCAGAGGACGTTCAGAGGTTGCTACAGGATTTTGGAGACATTGTGGTGGATGATCTGCCGGATGAGTTGCCACCTAGAAGGAGTATTAGTCATTGCATTGACTTTATACCAGGAGCGAGTCTACCAAACAAAGCAGCCTACCGCATGAGTCCCAAGGACCATGAAGAGATTAGAAAACAGGTCCAAGAGTTGTTGGACAAGGGCTTGATTCGGGAGAGCATGAGTCTTTGCGCAGTACCCACTGTTTTGGCTCCCAAAAAAGGAGGAGAATGGAGGATGTGTACAGACTCCAGGGCTATTAACAAGATTACCGTTAGGTATAGGTTTCCTTTGCCAAGGATGGATGATATGATGGATTGTCTAAGTGGAGCGACCTACTTTTCGAAAATTGATCTGAAAAGTGGGTATCACCAGATCCGGATTCGTGAGGGAGATGAATGGAAAACTGCATTCAAGACAAACGAAGGCTTGTACGAATGGCTGGTGATGCCATTTGGTTTGAGCAACGCTCCCAGCACATTCATGCAACTGATGAATGAAGTGCTGAAAGAATTTAACGGTAAGTTTGTTATAGTTTACTTGGACGATATTCTGATTTTCAGTAAAACTAAGGAGGAGCATTTCAGGCATCTACAGAGCGTATTAAGGAAATTGCAGCAAAACAAGCTGTTAATTAATTTGAAGAAATGTACCTTCTTTCAGAGAGAACTAATATATCTGGGTTTTGTTATTGCGGAGAATGAATTAAAAATGGATCCAGAGAAAGTGGCAGCTATAGTTAGCTGGCCTTCTCCGAGGAGTTTGTTTGAAGTACGAAGTTTCCATGGACTTGCCAGTTTTTACAGGAAGTTCATTAGAAATTTCAGCGAGATTTGCGCACCAATGCTAGACACGATTAAGAAAGTGAATCAGCCTTTTCACTGGACTGTAGCAGCAGAAAACAGCTTTCAGATCTTGAAAAAGAAGATTACTGAAAGACCTGTGTTGAGACTGCCTGATTTCAACAAACTTTTTCAAGTTCGTTGCGACGCCAGTGGTACAGCCATTGGAGCAGTCCTCAGCCAGGAGGACAGACCAGTTGCATATTTCAGCGAAAAGCTAAATGAAAGCAGACAGAAATACTCGACCTATGATAAGGAATTTTACGCCATTGTACAGGCTCTGAAACATTGGCGACATTATTTGTTGGGGAGCGAATTTGTTTTATTTTCTGACAATTCGGCATTGCAGTACATCATGCAACAGCATAAACTAAACCACAAGCATGCAGCCTGGGTTGAGTATCTGCAAAGTTTCACTTTTGTACTAAAGCATATTAGTGGGCAATCGAATAAGGTAGCAGATGCACTCAGTAGGAGAACATTACTGTTACAGGAGAGCACCATGCAAATCTTAGGATTTGAACACTTGAAGGAGTTGTATCCGACTGACACCGAGTTTATGGAAGCCTATGAGGCTTGTAAAAACCCGCTATTGCGAAATGACAGCAAGTGGCTGGATTATAATCTTCAGGAGGGTTTGCTGTTCAAAGGGGGATAGTTATGTATTCCCAACTGTTCTATGCGAGACAATATCATACAGGAAAAACATAGCGGAGGATTGGCAGGACACTTTGGAATTGACAAGACTATCGCTCAGGTACAGCACTTTTATTTTTGGCCTAAGATGCAGCGAGATGTATAGAGATATGTGGCTAGGTGCAGAACTTGTCAATTGGCAAAAGGTCACAGTCAAAACACTGGACTTTATTTGCCATTACCCGTCCCTAGTCGACCTTGGGATTCGGTCAGTATGGATTTTGTGCTAGGATTACCAAAAACACAGCGCGGCTTTGATTCGGTGATGGTTGTAGTCGACCGATTTTCGAAGATGGCACACTTTGTACCGTGCAGAAAAACCAGTGACGCTACTTACATAGCGCACCTTTTCTTCACAGAGGTTGTACGGTTACATGGACTTCCACGAAGCATCATTTCTGATAGGGATGTCAAATTTACTGGTCACTTCTGGAGAACCTTATGGAAGAAACTAGACACTCAGTTGCAGTTCAGCTCCACCTACCATCCACAGACAGACGGACAGACAGAGGTAGTGAACAGGAGTCTGGGGAATTTGCTCAGAAGTTTAACAGGCGAAAATTCTCGTACTTGGGATCGTGTGTTAGCACAGGCAGAATTTGCATATAATGATTCTCCCAACCGTAGCACAGGTTACAGTCCTTTCCAAATACTGTACGGCATGCACCCGTGAGGAGTGCACGAGTTACGATATTTGGGCAAACTGGAGAAGCGGAGTGCTGATGGAGAAGATTTCGCCCAAGCTATGAGCAAACTACATGAACAGGTAAAGCTTAAATTGCAGGACAACGACCAGAAATACAAACAGCGAGCTGATACAAAACGCAGGGAAGTACAGTTTAATGTCGGGGATGAAGTTCTCGCGTACTTACGTAAAGAACGATTTCCTAAGCGAGAGTACAGCAAGCTAAAGTTCAAGAAAATCGGGCCCTGCAAGATCATTCGCAAATTTTCTGCGAACGCTTATGAGATACAGTTGCCACCAGGGATTGGTATTTCCCCTATCTTTAATGTGGCA
>APFE031379075.1:0-32116 GCA_000404065.3 Pinus taeda
AATAAAGTTGTAAAATAGCTTCTATTGGCCTTTTCTATATTGAAAAGTTGCTCGGAAGAAGTACTTTTAATATTTACTTTTGTAAAATAGAAACCTTAAACAAAAGGGACAATTTCTAGGACATTAGGTATATTAACATTCTGAAAACCCCATTTTATTTTTGTGAAAATCTTCTCAAGATTTAGAAGTACTGTAAATCATTTTAATGTTTTCAAATTGGCCATAAAAGGGTTATCAATATCAAAACAGAAACTGATTCAATCTTAGCATCTTCAACTCTTACCTTGTCATCCATTTTCTCTTAAGGAGAAAATTGTCCATCCCATTCATCCAAGTTTATGATTACTCAGAGTGTAATTCTAAAATATCTGATATAAAGATAAGGGGTCTTATCATAAGCTCGCTTACCATGATTATTGGGAAATAGTCTAACCGACATTACCAACACTGCATACCAAAACAGGGTAATGGCTTATAAGCATAAGACAAGGGGTCTCATCACGAGCCAGCTTGTTCGATTAGATTACAACCAGTGAATGGCATTGTTAAAACAGCTGGCAACCAAACCAGGACAATGGCTTTTTATCTTACAAAAAATGGAAAATAAAAGAAATACAAAATATGAAAACATGTTTTGAATTCATTCTTTTAATCATACTCTGATATGGGAGGGGTCATGGACAATGAAATGATTAAAAGGTATCCCTGTCGAAACTATGAACGTTTGCTGGCAGCAGAGGCTCTACCTGTGACAAAGGAGTCAATTAAAAAGGCTAAGTTGGAAAGGTGTTTTGTTTTATCATTATCAACCAATAGAGGCCAATTTAAGACTTAGAATGTATTTAATTTTAACGAGAGAAGGAAATAGCAAAAAACATGCTTTTATTATATTCAAAATGTGTGTATACTTATTTATATTAGAATTTCCCTTTTTGATAAGATATCTATGTAAAGAAAGTTCAAATATTCCAATATTTTTTTTCATAGATAACTGTTTCTTCCAGCGAATCGCCAATTGTTGTGTTATACAACAACCCCCCATTTCATAAAATTTTTACTTTAGAAAACTATAATATGAAATGGGTCCCTTTTAAATTAAATTGGTATTAACCTATCACTCCTCTAAAGGTCCGGAAACAAACGAAACATTATAAAACCATTTTTGAGTTAATAAATAATCGGTCTTATAATAAAATGAATATTCCTTATTATTGCTATAAAGCGATCGCAAGAACGCATATCGCAATAAAAGGATGCATAACAAAGACCCATTGATTCTCCCCGATGCGACAAGCACGAGTAACCAGCGGTTATCGAGAAAACAAACAACAAAAGGCCCCTCTCCTTGCTCCAATGCGATATCACTATCGACAATCGGGGAATGCGATATGAATATAACAAAACTCTCCTCCTTAAAGCTCCTAATGCGAGTTAAGCGATATCGCTATCGGCGATCGGGGATTCCACAATAACTTAAATAAAACTGCCCAAGGCTTCCTCCAATCGCCAATTGCGATAAAGCCAAGCGCGACTTTCGAAAAGGATTGATATGGCTTCGATATATTATATTAATTATTATTAAAAGCCTTTTCTCTTCCCGATAGTGATTTTCTTGCGTCCAACCTCCAAAAAATCAAATCCACGCTTAAACGATTATTCAGCAAATAAAGGATATAATGAGCATTTAAATGATTGATAGGTTTAAACAGCAAATTAATGGAGCAGTTATGCCTAAATCCATTCAGAGATTGTATCCGCGGGAGCCTTATGATAATCTTCCATTATTCATTGATTGGCACACTTCCTCGATACTTGGTTTTCGCCATCTATTCTCCGCATTACGTTCATTTTATCTCTTGTGTAGATCTTTTCTGCAGTAGCGAATTCAGACCAAATGGCGAAGAAATCTAAGAAATCTAGAACAGCTTCAGCTTTTGTGGTAACAGGACAACATGCCACTGATCCGGGACCAAGCAAAAAAGGATTAATCTCAGATACCACATGTCTCGGCCTCGGCAATACTACTTGGCAGAGCATTTACAACCTGGTTGAGGCCGAGGAACCTCAACAAACATTGGTACAAGCTACAGCAGGCTCAAGCCGGAAGTCTGATGCTACTCTAAAAGATTTGGCTGATTCCTACCTGCACAGGATAGCGGCTCGAGAGAAAATTCTTCCATATACAGATGTGGTGAGATGGGCCATTAAAGAAATTCCAATTACGAACAGAACACTCTGCACCATTGATGGGAGAGTATTCGGTTCATTTCAGCCCAATGATTTGAGACAAATGTACCATTTGCCCGAACAAGAGAAGAAGTATAATAAAGCATTCCTGGAGAAGTTTAGAGATGAAAATGAGACTGAATCGGAGCCTGTACGGGAATGGAGACAGAACCCGACGAAACACAAACATGAGTCTTCGGGTAAGTACTCCGTCGATTCCTTATGTTCTCCTTATTTTTATGCTAGAGCCATGATGTGTCGAATGTGGGGATTGCATGATTCTTCAAAATTTTCCATAGAGATGGTACCTTTGATGGAAGCAACATGTTATAGTGAAATCATGGATTGGGGGACTATATTATCAGATAAGTTAGCTACAACTATTCTTGACTTCAGAAACAAATCACGTGTTACTGATAGGTTCATCCCTCCATTTTACTTTAGTGCCTACACTTTAGACACCCTCAGTTTTAACTCCGAGTTTCCTGTGTTAGGGTGGAGATGGACTCCACAGGACCCTATGCCCATTCATATCTACCACCAGAAATTATGGAAAGTTCATTATAAACACCACTTATATCAAGTCTGCAATGGATTCATGCTAACTATTTACTATGCAATTTTTGATAGACCTGCTCCTAAGATCTCCTCTCAGGAAGAGATTGACTTGACAACCTTAGGAACCTGGTTTGGAGAAGAAAAATTCATTTATGTAAGAGTTTTCGGCAGTCAGGCCAGGCCTCATATCCTCCCCTTGTATATACCAGACAAACTATTAGCTCGAGAGATAGCATATCAGCTTACAACCGCATCAGCTACAAAGACTCTCAGGAATTCAAAGAAGAAAGTTTGGCCTCCTTTTCCTCTAAGGTGTGGCGTCTATACTCTGCATGATTATAAACATGTAGAGAAAGAGGTGGAAAAGATTAATATACTAAGTCTCGCCACTCTGCCTAATAGACGCTTTGATCCGAAAAAAATCATCTATAATGTTCTAGACCAGGCCAAACTCACTAAATTTGAACATAAGGAAGATGAGTTTGATGACCTGTTCTCCTCAGCCGAGTCAATATTTCAAGTGCATCAGATAGCTAGAATGAGATACCATGATGACGGGTTAGTTGAATTTAACAAACTTAGAGAGCAGAGGTTGCAAACTCTGCCTCTAGATTTGTTAGCCACTGCCCCGATGATACAATCAAGCGGGCTTGAGCAGCGGCTTACCAACGAACCTCCTGCTACATCCAAAATCTTTGAAGAAGTCCAAAGAAGAGAGTAGGAGGAACTCCAGAGGTTAGAACAGGAAGAGGAAAAGAGGAAAGAACAAGAAGAAACACAAAGGAAAGACAGAGAGGAAGCAGAAAAGAAAGAACAGGAGAGAATACGGGAGGAGGAACAAAAAAAGCAGCAGGAGCAGAGCAGTAAGGAGGTGAGTGTCAACAATCAAATTGACCCAAGATTGCTCCAGGAATGGCAACGATTTAATTCAATTATAAGCAATCTTGAGAGCTCAATGGATGCCGATACATCCAAAGCGGTCGATACACAGGATACGGCATCAAAGGAGGTTCCAAGCAAAGGAACCAGTGGTCTACCCCCAACTACAGAAGTAGAAATAATTCCCAAGGATCCTTCGGATCAAATTATTTTGCAGGTGGAGGATATTCCTCCATTGGATGTTTTCTATAGCCCAAAGCACAGGGCTGTAATAATGTGACAGCGGAAAAGGAGAAGGATTGATCAACCTTCCCTGTTACCTGAACAAATGGTAACAACCAATGTGGTGTGGAAGGAAGAATTCGACCCCTCCGATGACCTGACAAAGTTTTCCCAATATGTTGGTGCCTATTTGGTAGCCACCATGGATAAAGCATCAGAGGTAAGCAATTTGTTGAAAGAAAAGGATCAGGTGATCGCTTCACTACAAACACAGCTATTGGAGGCACAACAGAAGGCAAAACAACTACAACAGCAACTGTCCACGCAACAACAATTAAATAACCAACTCAACAAACAGTTGCATGAAGAGAAACAGAGGGCAGATTCGGGAGCGATTCAAAGGCAGAAAGAATTATCGGAGGCATTAGCAAAATTGAAGGCAATGAATGAACAGATGGTAAAGACAAAAGATGAGCAAATTCCTCAATTATCAGCTCAAGTAGAGAAGTTCAAGAGTCTTCCCCAGCCTGCTGATTTCAGAGCAGAGGCAATACAGATTAATAAGGCACTAATAACACAAATAAGATTCTGTGTCATGAAATTTCCCAAGTTGAACCTCTATGCGACATAACAACATCTATAATAGACAAATCAATTGATGCCAGGCAGGATTTATAGCAAGCTGATGAGACTTTAACAGATTTTCTTACTTGGCAGGACACTAATGAGGGACAGACAGCAAACTTGCCCAAAATTTTAGAATCCCATAAAGAAATTCTATTCATGGAGTGGCAATCCCAATTAATGAAAGCAGAGAGAGCGGTTTCTAGATGCAAATTATCTAAGAACAATTTGATTGACTTGATTAACAATACTCTCTATTTATCTAACATGATTTCTCAATGTACACCAGGTAAATTATTATCAGCCAAGACATTAGAGCAATCATGTTACCAAGAGCTAGAAAAGAATGGGAGATTGATCTCAGGAAGTAAAATTTTAACTTGGGACACCTATTAGTTGTTCCTAGTAAAACCATACAGCCAGAGAGTTGCCCTCACATGCCTAACGGATGCAATTGGGTGTATCATTCCCGATATACACGATGCCACCTATGCTGCTCAAATCAATTCTCGTCTCAGCCGCCCTCAAGAAGTGGAACCAATGTTGGAAATATGCCAACTCAGGACAAAAGGTAAACAGCCAAAGTGATGAATCATGTTGCCGATTACCAGATTGTTGTGGGGAGATATTCAAGATCGGGTTATTCCAATTTAGTAGCATTTTAATTTTGTAGTTTGTTAGATTAGTTTAGTATTTATAGACCCTTTCATGTATTTAGAAAGGGTTGTAAGTTTTTGTATATGACTTAAGCCTAAAGTTGCACTATTGTACTTCAGGCATATTCTTTTATGAAAACTGGACCAATCTTTCCAAATTTTGATAACGAAGCTTTTATGTGGATGTGCACTACTGCCTTTATTTAAAAGTATTTCTAAGTCGGAAGAAGGAATTCAAATTGTGATTGACGTTGGGAATGATTTGCAACTCATATGGTACTATTATCTATGTCTGATTTTATTCTTTTTATGTGAATTGTTGTTTGATCATTCTTGCTATTATTGAATATGTGAATGTGTTTTAATAGTAGACTTTATACTTTCCACTATTGGATGTTTACAGTTTGTTATTCTTCTAATCATGCATGTATCAGTAATATAAAAAATAGAAGTGTAACAATGTTTTATCAATTACTTCGTTCAACTATTTGAACGAAGCAATTATCATTTAAATGAATGTCTTTGTTTATTGAATAGTGTCTTCTATATGCCTATCAGTGATCACAGATCACTAAATGTTTCACTTAAGAATAGAAGCTTCCCGGGATAAAATAGTCATCTACGTTTTCGCTCATAGAGTAAGTCCTCCATTTATTATCACTTATTAGAAAACCAATCATTCATCCACCCCCTTTTATTCATTACTAGGAAAATGGTCCCATTATATCCAGTCAGAGCCACCATCCCAAATGGAAAAGGAGTTGTATTAAGGTCCGGACCGGGTGGTTATCCCCCGGTGTTGATGTAACGATTTTCGGGGCATCAACACCGCCTTTTGTAAGGTTTTTTTTCTTATGCGATAGTTTTTTATTTTGAAGACTTAGAGGGTGTTTTGGATCCATTTTGGATCACGAATCTAGGTAGATTGAATCTTTTACAATAACGACTTTTCCAATGATGACACTTTTATAAATGACTCTTTTACAACTTTACAATGATGACTCTTGGCCTTGACACTTCTTCACAATATATGGATGGCTTTCATGTCTTCAAAGGATGTCCCATTGTAATGCTTCCTTTGTTTTGATACTTTTGCTCTTGAATTCTTATTGAAGTTGTACTTTAATCTTCTTCTACCTGCATGTAAAATTTTCCTGGTGAAACCAATCCGAAAACAAAACAAAATACCCTTCACCTTACCTCTGCCTGAAAAACACATGTAAGTGCATAATAATGAATAAATACAAATTAAAATTACAATGCGTACCTGAAGTGTGCTTGTCACTTTTGCTGTTGACTTGTTGCAATAGTAGACAAAGACTCCCACTCTTGATATAGGCCTGGACTCTATGTAAGACTATATCCAAAACTGACCTAAAGATATATACAATAAAAACTGATGACAAACCCTAGACTTGTGATGGACCATGTTCTAATCAAAACAATAGATACTATTATATAAAATATGACAAGACAAGTAACATGAACTTACAACATCATATAGATTTAGAAAACTTTGTGTAGAATCAAGAATATGTAGCATGAAATGTGTAGTATCAAGAATAGGACATCCAAAATGTGGCATCAAAAATAACTGTGACATATAGAGACATACAGATATAACCGAGACCCTATATGTACTTACATTGTCATGTAAAAACATATGTCAGAGATGATACACTAATCATACATGCCTTGTTGTAGGAGACTTACCCTTGACCGTTGATGTGTGGTCCTTACTTCAGTGATCCTTGAATGTATGCTTTTTCTTTCCTTCTAGGATCTCGATATTGAATATGTTATATCTATGTAATTTCGACTCTCCAGGGTCCAAAATGTTTCCTTGGGGTAGCCCTATGAGTCCTCTTTCCAACCCCACAAGTCTGATCAAGATTGGATTCTTAAATAAAGAGTTATGCCCAATCTCCCATGATGACCTGATTGCAGACTAGTTCAGTAGAGAGAACTTGTGTGAAGTGCCACGTGTCACTGTTGCAACCTTTGGCCCTGAAAATGCTACTCAATAAACTAAAGTATGTTCTCTTTCTATGAATATTTATGAAAATTTGAATCCAATTCTTAAAGAGAAAGTTATGATGATTTTCCCAACATCACCTATTTGACATGGAATTCGGCAACCTGCAAAAAGCCCTAACTTCCTAAGATCATATCTACAAAAATATAGTGAACCAAGATCTGAAATTTAGTCATGTAGTTCATCAAGATTTCAGATCAAATGGGTGTTAATTTAAGCTTCGGAATATTCACATAAACAAAGTTATAGCGAACATTCCATGATGATCTGTTTGAAGCCTCAAAATCCCTACTATAGGAGGATATTAGGGTCATTATTTATATGAAAGTCTTGAGTTGAAAGGGTCCTCAAAAAGTGAACATTGGAAGGATTTTAGGAGATTTTTTTTTAATTAATTATGACTATTCAATGACCACAACCAATTATGAGTTCCATGCCACAAACCCATAGGGTTTTAGCCCGCTAATTAGGGTTACTAACTTCAAACATGAATATCTCTCAAACCGTGAAGAATTATTTGGCGTGCCATATATAAACGGAAACATATCAACAAGTAGAATCCATATTGAATATCATTGACTCGGAATAGACTAATTCGTCAAGTCAAAATTCCCATGCAATATTGGGGTAGCCCCTTGTGTTGCTTAGGTTGACATCAATGACAACCATTGATCAACAAGGATAAAGGATGGAAAATCCAAAGTAGCGTAGGATAGTATACAAATGTTTTATCTGAGGGAAATGGTTGTAACAAATTAAGGAAGCTTCTAGAAGAGGAATCTTCTAAAATTTCTCTCTTTTTCCTAATTTTCTAGAACCAACACGAGTGTAGAGGGGAGCAACCTGTAGGTGATCAACGCAGGCCACAATGGAGCAACTTGTTGGTGAACAATCTCCAACAGGAGGCTAGGGAGTGTTGGTCCTAAAAATGGCTCAGATGATGCATTTTCAGGTAGAAACTCCGGGGAATGAAAGAGGCATACTTAGGGCTTTGTGCAAGATGATGACAAGGGGGAATAGGATGTTGATTGATCCCATTAGGAGGCCTATTGATTGGATGTGAAAAAATGACCTATAACAGCAGGATATTAGGATTATGTATTATTATTTGGGACTAGAAGTTTGGTAGAAGCCAAGTGAGATATATCTTGGTCAAGGTAAATATGTGATCAATATTGTTCAAAATTTTGGCATGATGGATAACAAGCCTAAGGTGACTCCTATGATTACAAATTTAAAGAAGTTGAGGAGTTCAAAGTCTACTACGGTGGATCCTACTTGCTACAAACAATTGATTAGGTCCTTGATGTATTGGTTAAATACAAAACCAAATATTTGTTTTGTAATAAATTTCATCGGTTAGTTTCATATGGAGCCAAAGCATGATCATTGGATTGTAGATAATCATATTCTAAGGTACTTGCATGGAACTATACATCATTACCTCTGGTATACTGGTACTAAAATCCAACTCATGGGATATACAAATTCAGATTGGGTTCGCAGTGAAATAGATGGAATAAGCACAATGGGAGGATGTATCAGTCTTGGATCAACCATGGTTTCATGGATGAGCAAAAAGAAAGACACATTTTCTTTAAGTAGTGATGAAGCAGAGTACGGTGTTGTAAGTGAAGTCTATCAGGAAATTGTTTGGCTCAGGAAGTTATTAAAAAATTTGTTTGAACAACCAATCATCCCTACACATATATATTGTGACAATGAAAGTTATATCAGATTGACAAAAGACCTGATGTTTCATGCTAGGACGAAGCATTTAAACAACAAGTACCACTACATCAGAAACCTGGTATGTGATGGGCATTAGAAAAAATTTGAGGTATAAAATTGGACTCCTAAGGAATATTATAAAATAATAGTGGAAATAGTAAAATAATACTCGATTACATCATCAAATTTTAGAGGGAAGAAAGAAAAAACAACTTTTTCAACTCATTTTCAACTAATCTCCCTATGGTTTTAATCAAATTTTGAGTGGGAGCACTCATTGGATGAAAAATTTAATTCTTCATCAAAGGAGTACCCATGTTTCATAATTTCAATGGACCTTTCTACATGAAAAATGAAAAATACATGAAAAACGTGATTGCAATCATTCTTTTCATGTATTTCTAATTTTTTGTGTAGAAAGGTCCATTGAAAGTATGCAACATTCGTACACCTTGTATGAGGAATTAATTTCTACATCCAATGAGTGCTCCTACTTGAAATTTGATTAAAACCATAGGGAGATAAGTTGAAAATATGAGTTGAACAAGTGACTTTTTATTTTAATATTTTTACTTTTTCACTCCAAAAATGGTGAATCATCCCCCATAGTTGACATCATCATCTTCAATCCTAGTGGTTCTTATAAAGTTGATTTTGGTTGTACGTTTTTTTTAGGCCCATTTTTTACCTCAAAATATCTCTAATGGGTCATAGAGATGCACTATATACCTACTCATGAACAAGTAGTCGTTATACTGACTAAAGTGTTACCAAATAAGAAGCTTGAGTATTTGAGAGTCAAGCTCGGTTTAGTGGATATCTCTTCCCTATTTGAGAGGGAGTGATATTGGATAGTTCTTGTCTTTATGGTTCAAGCACTAGACTAGGACTAATAACCATTAGTATTAGTGTAGGCCATAAAGAAAAAAAGGATTCTAGAGGATTGGATAAGCATCTAGATTGGAACTTCTGATGGATTGAAGAATGCATGGAAAAAAGTTGTTGACCGATGCTCTTTGAGGATAAGGTAGGGCATCCAAGATAAGAGTAGTCAAAGAGGACCAATATTCATTGAGGATCCATGTTTGGGAATCCAAGATAAGAATATCCCCAAAAGGGGATACCTTATGGAAATCTATATGGGGTATGTACCTTGAGAGGTAGTGTGGAAACTCACATAAAGGCTCCCAACACCATGCTCATAAATAAAGATGAGCTTGTATAGTTAAGGACTTCAGGTACAATGTTGGTTATGATAAAGATGTTTGACAAATATCGCTTATCAATATGTCTCTTCATTTGATAATGCTTTAAGATTGAGATTCCTTGTACCATGTATGAATACATCCTTAGTTAAGAGGAAGTGTTGAAATTTTTTAACTAGGTTCAGTGTTCATTGTAATCATGATATTGTATATTATTTATAAAGAAAGAAAAATAAATTATATTTTATTTGTGGAGTATGGGTTTCATACTCAAGTTTGTCTTAAAACTATGTTCTTCATGCTTTTAGGTCTTCTAGGTATTTCTAGGATAAATGTTATTAATGGTCATATGTCAAAGTCACATCTGGACTCATTGTAATGAAGAAAAATATTTATTTTGTCTAGAAAAATCCATGGTAAAACCCTAGATCAAGTCGGTCCAAGAGAAAGATCAAGTCAACCTAATAGAGGTTTATTTGACCCTTAAGAGAGGCTATAAATAGAAGGGATCTCAACTTCATTTGGTCACTCATCTGGTCATTACATCTGAAGTTTCTACTAAAGGTGTGGAATAGGATGAAGGTAGAGAACTGAGTGCAAAACATGCCAAAAGTACATAAATGAGTACGAAATAGGCCGAAGGTATGAAAATGGGTGCATAATAGGCTGAAGGTACAAAAATGGTTGCAGAATAGGCCGAAGATACATAACTAGGTGCAGAACAGGTCGAAGGTACATAACAGAGGCTGAAGTTACAATATTGAAGTTCCAGAAGAAATTTAGAAGAAGATCTTTCTGGGGGTTGGCTTGGGTTTTGAAGAGTTGGTTGTCTTTGGTATTTGGGTCTTGGAAGTCTCTTTGTAAGTAGATTCTAAAGAAGAAAAGAAGTATTTTATGGGTTTTCCCCTGGCTTGGAGCCTATATATTGTGTACTCTATCACTTTATTTCATCCACAAAATATGAGTGCAACTTAATGCATCTACAAGGTACTCGACTTCAATTATGTACAATGAGATTGATGTTTAATTTTTGCTTAACTAAACCACTAGAAAACCTCATAGGAAGATTTGTGCTCTTCATATCATCTACACTTCCAACCCAATTAGCATTTATATATGCAGTTAAATAAAAATTCTTACCTTTGGGATACCATAAACCAAAGTCTATTATGGCCTTTAAATCTCTAAAGATCCTTTTTGTAGCTAATCAATGACTCATTTTAGGAGTTGATTAAAAACTTGTTGTATATTTTAACCTTGTATAGATAATACCTACAAACAAATTCTTAAAACTAACAAGAAAGATATAACGGAAATCAGAGAAAATATATACAAATATTTTTCTATTAGAACCCAAAATTAGGAAAACCATATTGACTTTTCATTATGTTCCAATGTTACATTATATACATGTTATAGCATTCATAAAACCCCAATCCATTAACCATGTATTAGAATATAATAATAGTTCCTTTGACCAGATCTAAAAATCCATGGGAAAAACCACCATGTGCCCAAAAACCACAGATGCAAAAAACACCCAAAAAATGTTCATGAAAATAGTACAACACATACCCAACTGATGGTGTATTTATATGATTGATAATTTCAACAAAGGTTTAGGATACATAGGTCATATTAATTGTCAAACCGGTTTTGGTAAACATGTTAGGCTCTCCATGCGGTTTGCACAAGAGACAATTCCTCGGACTTATTAGGATGACCTAAGCAAGGGAATGCATAGGAATTTGTGACCCAGTGGGAGAATCAACCTATGGATGATACACACCATGGTTATGTAGCACCTCAAGTACCCAAAGTTTCTCTAGGGGTGAGCTTAGTGTCACTGAGTTTATTTTAAGCAATTCTATAGCATTTTATTATGTAGCTTCTACTCATAGAGTAGACTGCAAAATTCCCAAAACTACTAAGTCGTAAAAATTATAAATCATGGAAACACAAGTTCTTAGAAATAGAATATCACATTGCTGGAAAATGAAATATCACACTTCTGGAAAATAAAATAACACACGTGCTTGAAAATAAAATATCACCTTTACTACAAAATTAAAATCAACTAAATTCACATTGCTACAGAGAAATATAAACCTACTTATAGATTGAACAGGAAAATTATTGGCAAGAAGTCATACCTTGAGTGGGCCCCTACTCAAGATCGATCTATGCCTCTATGCACTTAAGCATCTAGCACATGCAAAAGATTAGGCTTCCAAACTCGTACGAAATAGGACAACACAATGTATTAGCGCAAATCAACACATAGAGCAATATATATATATATATATATCAAGAAAGAAGATAACAGAGTATATGGTATTTGTTTTTTTTGCTTCAAATAGTTGGCATATTTATACAAAAACATGAGTCTTAACTTACTCTGTTATCCTCTTCCCTGATATATATATATATATATATATATATATATATTATATATATATATATAATATATATATATTATATATATATATATATATATATATATATATATATAATATATATATATAAGGAAAGAGGATAACAGAGTATATGGTATTTGTTTTTTTTGCTTCAAATAGTTGGCATATTTATACAAAAACATGAGTCTTAACTTATGACTAGTAACAATAGTTATTATTCTTGTGAGATAAACAAGGGTGAAAATAGAAATGAAATTAACAACTAGCCAACGATTTCATCATCATGTTAATGATGCTTTCTATTCATGGCTTCTAACACTTGCACACTACAACAACGATCTGGTGGAATTCTCAAAAATTCGATATAACTATGGGTCTTGGATATATGTTACAGACACAACTAAGCGAGGTTCCAGCATTTGGTCGAGATATAGGAGATACCATATGTGCTATAAAGTAGTGATCTAATGAAGTTATGATAGCATTCACATATGGAGGAATTGGTTACAAAATTCTTCATTTCCCATAGTTGGCAAAATTAACCTTGGACAACACCATTTCATTCAATTTGTTGAGATATTTCTGACAATATAATTTTTTCCTTAATCTGATTTTAAAATCAAAAGTTATGCCCATTTGAATTTTGGCTTTTACTACCCTGCCATATTAGAAACGAAGTACCATGTGTCACCCACATGGTATTGCCACCTCACACAAGTGTTATAGCATATGTTTCCACTCGTTCACTAGATGCTCTTGATTGGCATGCACAGATCCCTTTTCCCTTGCAGACTTGTCCTTATCTTAAAAAAGAAAATTTCAAAATTAATATGCACTTGACACACTGTAAAATTTCATATGTACACAACTCCTTCGAAAGCTTCCCATGTACAACTTTTTAAAATTGAAAAATAAATAAATAACCTATTTTTCAAGTAAGTTTTACGTGTTAGAATGGGAGACCACCTACAAGAGCCTATGGAATAACCAATCTTAACTACCTCCTACTATTGTTATTTCAATAAAGAGGCTCATATTTTGTTCATATATGCATTGACTATTTCTTATCGGAATATGAATGTATAATGGATTTTTTTATGGACTGATTTGATTTTATGCATATATGCTTTGAATTTTGTGATTTGCATATGATTTCTTGTTCATCTTTTAGGTTTGCAACTTCATGAGGAGAACTTATGGTTTGGACCCTATGGGAACATTGTTAAACGTAGGACCTATGGGTATGCACTATAGACCTACTTTGTCGATTCAAGTTGTATGCATGTTTGTTTGAGTTTATTTGTTGAATTTTTGTTTTTCTCTATTGGGTTTTCAACCCTAGCCCTAAGTAATTTTCACACTAACATCGAGGTCCCACATGATGCTAGCCACATCATAGTGCTATTATGCCCCCATGCCTTCGGGGCACACCCTCTATTAAGAGTGTCCCGCTCCTAGACTTTTGTGGTGTGACATAACCTTTCACGTCAAGTGATGAGGTAAATATACATCATGTGCCCTCCATCAATCTATGACCACACCTTGCTAGTGCACATAGGCCTAAACCTCATGATGCGACAAACATTTACTAGTTAAGTGATGGGGATAGTTATGTCCCAAAAAATTTGTTAGCCTGCACCCCACCTTCAAAACATACTTCCATCCACTTTGAGGACTCATGCTCCACGGTGACATGGTTGCAAACCATGTCAACTTCCCCTTCCATGCCATGTAGTTCTCATGCTCTAGGTGGCACCACCAATCACCTCGTGTCTCATAGAAACACTTCAATCCTAGTTTCCATGTCATCACCCATCCAATCTTGATGATGTCACTTTTCCATGTCATGATAGCCACATAAACTTTTTTAGCCTACATGTCTTCTGCCTGCTCAACCTAGCTAAGGGGCCCTCTAGCTTTTGACCTTCGAGTAATCTGGCGAATGGCTCCCAAATTTCATGTAATCCCATGAGTATATTTTATATAGTTTATGATCATTGTTGATTAATCCATGTTATTTAACACAGTCATTTTCCTGGAGCATGTTTCCTTCCACTCCCCTGGGATGGACATTTCTCCATTTAGCTAACGGGAAACTTCTCATCGCATCCCACATCTCTCTCCTTCAATTTCATCCACCCATTTTGGATGGACCTTTACACTTATACAATGATACAAATATTTTGGCAGTAGGTGGTGGGTAAACTCCTATCACGTGCCTTATGTCTATTGTACCTATTTACACCACCATCATTTTCCCATTCTGGCGTTGTATGACATAAATATTTCATGGCATGAGATGGGATATTTTTGTCCCACGCCCTAGTCAACTTTGTGTCCTTATCCATTTTACAATTTCTCTATCTCTCCTGACTGAGCTCAAGTCTTTTGCATAAAAAATAATCAATTAATGATTCATGATACCACACTTAGTCTCCCTTGTAGACCAGTGTTTCTCAAAACACTACTTGTCCATTGAAGCTTATGGGCTTGCCCCTTTATTAGTCTCTTATATAATCCAACAATAGTTAACACTTCCCTACTTACTAGGCACACTCATAACAGACAATGTCCCAAATCCCAACATCATCAAAACCAATGAAAAACATGTAATGCAGCATAAAGTCATTCAATAGACTAGACCATTAAAATTTCTATGATCATTAGGAAACCATGAAATCATGCACAATATATCTCATTAATCCCAATCAAGCCCCAATCAAGCATGCAAACAAGACTATACAATTAACCATTTACTTAAGACTACATCAACAACTATAAGGATATGCAAATCCCTTAACCCATGAGAAAAAACACATGCATCTCATTATTAACATCCACGAATAACACTTCCTATGCACATAATGTTGACACACACATTGTTATAACACATAACAATATCAATTTCATTCACAACGTAACATATTCATACATAGGTGGATATACATAATACTTATATGACAATCTTAATGACTGGAAACTAAGGGAGGGATTTCCACTCTCCACCCAACCACAGACCAATGGCATTGCAATATTCCTTGCAACTAACCACCCCCAATCCATATTTAGAGTTTGAGGAGAAGTTCTCAAGGGAATTCAACTCATTCCAATCAATTAACCACATAAGAATCCATAGACTGTTCCACCTTCACATCCTTAATTCAGGAATATGTCTTCCAATGTCTCTACCTACTCACCTAGGAATCCAAAGTAAACTAATATTCAACTACAATTCCCATATTCATCCAAAAACACATAAAGTATATCCTCTATAAAATGGGGATCCAAAGCACACAGATCTTCCACCTACTTAACCCGGCAGGACTCCAAAATACTTTGAATATCCACTTTTTTCCTTTGACCATGCTACCCTGTGTACCTTCGCTCTAGCACCAACATTTTCATAGAATTCTCCTATGTTCCCATAGATATATTTACTTTTAAAATTTTGTATGCATACTCTATCATACAAAACACCCACAACATATAATCAAGTATGTGATTTCCTATTCTAGGTAATCCACACTTGTTTCTAAGTGTGTTGTTTTTCTTTTCCATAGTTTTCATTTCTCTATCTTTGTGTTGTTGTGTGACAATCCACTCAATCTTCATCCCTTCTTCCTTTTCCATTAGCTCCACTCTACACTGACCCCCTTGTGAGACCCTTGCATGTTGACCACATAGTGCATCCCACGAGGTATGACAAAGGGGGTATGGACTTGTCCTCCACTTAGGAAGCCCGTGCTTCACCTCCCTTCCCATCATGTAGACCATTAAAACTTAGTCAGAGGGTTTGTGTCCATTAATGCATAGCCTTGACTTGTCAACTTCCCAAATAACTCCTCCTCAAAACTTTGAATCCTTGTCCACTCCTCTCAGCTAGTCATTGTGTTTACATTTCCATAATTAATTACATGAATTACAATTCATAATTATGATTACAAGAGTAATTACAAAAAGGGTTGCTATAGACCCCATCCCCTTAGATGAACACCATCCTCAATGTTCTATACATGAACACAATTTCAACCATGCTCTATACCGAGCACAAAACTTCACTGTGAACTTTATATACATTTCCTTAAACAACAAACAAAAATGGGTATGAAACCCTCATTTGCTTAGCCATCTCCCATATGGCCTCATCCAGTCTAAATTTCCTCCATTTCACATTGAACTACTCGATTACTCAATCTCGGAGTGTGATATGCCTCTGATCTAGAACACACATTGGCTCTGGATGAAATTCTTCTACGAATTCCACATGTATCACATACCAATCAACAATATGTTTAGCATCATGTACATACTTTTTAAGTAATGAGATATGGAAAACATCATGATCCTTCACTGTGTGTGGTAAATCCAATCTATAGGCCACCAACCCACTCTTTTTATAATCTGAAATGACCCACAAAACTATGGTTCCAACATGGCACAAGGCCCAATCCTTAAAGAAATTTTCCTTGGTTTGATGCAGAGATACACAAGATCTCCCACTTGGAATTTCGTGTATGTCCTTTGTTGATGTACATAGCTCTTCTACCTGTCTTGAGCTATCTTCAATTGTTTCCTAATAGAAATTATTTCCTTATCCATATTTGTAATAGCCCAGGGTTAAAATTTCATGTAATAAAGTCAATAAAGGCAAAAAATAAGACCAAGGTCATGGGACATGTATACCATGCTGAATGTTGGGAAAAACATCCTAGTGGGCATCACTTCTTGTTTATTACAGCTAAGGAAATTAGCAAAGGCATTGGGAAAGGATTTGAAAAGTCAAATATGCATTAATTAGCATTTTATTTATGAAATAAAGGATAATAGGAGAAAATTGAGATGAAAGATCACAACTTGCATGTGAGGAGGAAATTGAAGGAAAATAGAGGGAAAATGAAGAAATTAGAGACATCAATATTAAAAAGAAAGCAGAGCATCAGTTTGGGGAATTTTTTCAGTTTAGTTTAGGAATTCAATTTAGAGAGAAGAAAGAAAGAAAAGGAAGGACAAGAAAGTAAAGGAAATCAAGGATCAAGCAAGGAAGGGTTGGATCAAGCGGCTACAGTGGGATTACTTTGCAGTTATCGAGTTGCATGTATGATTTCCTTGCTAGTTTTGGCATGCATGGTACATACATGTTTGTATTTGGTTCTCTTGCTATCATTGGCATGGGTTTTTCCTGGTTTGAAAGTGGTTTCATCCTTGCTTTGCCAATTCCTGGATAGCCATGGTGTGATGGGATTCATTCTTGGTTGAGCTTTGGATTCCCATAATGTTTTAGATCCAGGTGACATGGTCTGAGGAAAAATCCCAAGGGTTAGGGGTGGAGATAGTTTTCTCCAGGAATCCCTAAACAAGTGGGTGGAGACATGAAAATTCCTCAAGGGATGGTGAAGGAATTCTGAGGCATCCAAGCTTGGTTTGGTTTTGTGATCTCAGGATTGGTTTAGGTGAGAACATGGTAGTGTGAAGGTGGAGGTGGTTTAACCTCTGGATTCCATTGTTTAATTATGTGTTGGCACTAAAATGACAGCATGGTTAATACCTTGGGTTCAAGCACAAGGTTCAAATAAGGCTCCGTTGTAGTCTGTATGAACGATGGCATTTTCACCTAACCCTGGGAGGGTAAGGAGTCTCACATGAGGCATGTCACAACTGAAGTTAGATGAGGGTGGAATTAGATACCAGGGGAATCATATTAAATGGAAGAGAGAGAAATATGGCAACTTAACATACAAACTAACCAGATCGAAATGATCTAATCATGCTATATCAAGAAACTATCTAATTGGATGCATTCATAAAAAAATTAAAGAGTTAACATAATGTTCAAGGACACAAGGTGGTTCCAGAATAATCTTCTCCATTAACATAACATAATAGTGCATAAGGCTCAAGGCCTAATCATTAAGAGTAGAAACCACAGACCCAGCATAACCTTGTACAAATAGGATCATGGAACCTTTCGCATTACTCCGCAACACATGAAGGCTACAACTATTACATACTCGCTATATTGGCTAGCAACAACCCTCATTCATTGTTTCTTCTATTTTTCATCTCCTGTCATCTGCCCAAACTTCTAGTTCTACTTTCCTTTTGCTTGGATACCTTCATTCTCGGTTGCCTCTTCTCTTTCCTTGCTCAGTTGTCCCTGCTTCTTCTCGCCACTCCTTCACGGTTGCTAGTAATCCTTCAGTTTCCAGACTTCCCTTGGTTTCCAACTCTGCAACTCTCAATGATCATCTCCACTACTTGTCATGGACTAGTTTCTCCACAAAATCTCAAAAGGACGGTCCCAGCAGGCCCTGACCACAGTCCATTGACTTTTCCCCAAGTCAATCTTCCCTTGGTGTTGTTAGTGTTGTTGACATTTCTATCAATGCCTCTGCTATTATTTTTGTGAGTGCTTCCCTTGGTGTTGTTGATGTTGTTTTTGTTGCTTCTTCTTGTTGTTTTGTCACTGCTTCTTCTTGGCCTTCTTCTCCAAATGAAGGCCCCAACTCCGGCACAACTACAATTGTCCCCTGGAGGAATTTAGTGTCATTATCTAGTGCTGCTTACCAATGTATGGTGATTGTCATTGCTTGCTTTATGAACTTTTCAATGTGTTATAGGTTGGTTTGATTGGCCTAGTCATCAGTGGGTAAGCCCACCGTTCTTCCATGTCTTCATTGATTTCTTACAAAGAGTTCATAGGAGTTTAGACCAGGGGTCGGAGATCGTGGAGATTCGGTTTTGGCTTGGCCGACTCATCCTTTATTTGCTAGACGCAGAATTCCAGAGAGGTGACTTCTGCTTGGAACTTCTTCCATTGATCCTTTTCCTTAGATATCCTGATGTTTGCAAGGAGCTGATTAATTTGCTAGTGGAGGGGGTAGATTGGTTGATTCTTCTTTGCTAGGTTTTTGGACCAGTCATGAACCTACTACATCAATGTAAACCCATCATTCAGAGCATTGAGGATGGAGGCTTTAAGAGCGGCTACATATTCTATTCAATCTCATCGGCATATGTTGTGGAAGGGTCTGGAAGTGCATTCCTTGCAATGTCAAAGCTCTACTTGAGTTCTCTATTAGAGGAGATTATCCCATTGCATGCAGCTTGGATGTGGTCGCAACATTCAATCAGGGTGCAAGCGGAGAATTCTTCCAGAGCCTCAATGACTACATCAAAGATGGTTGGCTAGACCATCTCGAGCCGTGAAGTGATTTGATCAACTCGTTCCTACAGTTGTTGATTGTCCTAGCGGAGCTAGTCATGTTCGATTGTAAGGGAATCAATTTGTTGATGTTATTGCTCATGATCGGCAATAAGGTCATTGTGAATTATTTCAGCCCTATGCGTGGCTTGTTGTATAAAATTGAACAACTGAGTTGACGACCAGCTCTAGAGGTCATTCTATTTTATGCTGGATGGATACATGAATCGGCTCTACAGGGGTTGCCCACTAGCGACAGACCTATCTGAATGTCTGTAGGGTGATGTGGCTTACTGCAAAGGTTCTACAAATTGGGGCATTGCTAGTATAGAAATAGGATTTGGTGAAACAGGGGGATTTAAATGAAAGGGGAGCACAAAGGGCTCAACAGTGGTAACAATTGGTTGTGAGATGACAAGCGTTGTATTTTACAGTGGGCCTAACTCTAGTAGTAAGGATAGCATGGATGTGGTGACATTTTCTCCACTGGGAATTGTCATGGCAGAGTGAATAACGGAATTGACATCCATGTCTTATGTGCCCAGCAGTGTCCTAGAGGGAATGGTATCCGATAGGGTTGCAGAGGTGGACGCAGTGTGTGGGGATGGGTTGCGCGAGTTCAATGAAACTATGGAGGTGAACGGTGGGAGTTCTTCGATGATTGGTGAGGCCAAAGGGTTTTCTTTTGGATTCTTGGTTATGGTTGGGGGCTTTCTAATTTTTGTTTTTAGGGGTTTAGGAATGGTCGGCTTAGACTGTGAATGTGGTCAAACAGGTGGTATGGTAACAACAAGAGCGGTGGTGACCATAGGGTTTTTCTGTGTAAAACCTTGCAATTCATCTGAGTTAGGAACCAAACCTGATGAAATGGCGATGCTCGTAATGGTCTCCTTGAGAGAGCTCATCTGATTCTTCATTTGAGTTAGGACCAATAGCAAATCATGTTTATCTATCTGCTTCTTGGTGTCTGCAACTGTTTCTCCTGGTAATAGCGGTGGTAGCATCTCGTCAAGGAAGTACATGTATTTCCCTTCTCTAATTTCCCCTATGACCACCAGCCACAAACCGACCTCTTCATGAAATGCTTCAATTAATAACACAAATTTATGGGCTCGCATCTGAAAGGTGTGCAAGTGAATGCAATGCGGCTTGATGAACGTATTCCTATGAGTAGCCTCTAACCAAATTGATCTTGAATATTCGTCTAGCAATGACCTGGGGATTCTTTCAGTGTCTCTAATCACCTCAATCATTTTGATATACCAACCTCCAAACAAATCCTCATTGATTTCCTTGCTACTCGGGTCTCCCAAAGTCCTCCATGGTACATATCGGAGAGCTAAGGGTTGGTCC
Source organism: Pinus taeda (assembly GCA_000404065.3). NCBI lineage: Eukaryota > Viridiplantae > Streptophyta > Pinopsida > Pinales > Pinaceae > Pinus > Pinus taeda. The sequence goes on from APFE031379075.1 coordinate 21,108, forward strand.
TTTGAAATTGGCACTAAGTCTGTGCCCTCTAGTGGGCACCAATTCCACATCACTAGAGCCACTACCAGATAACCATAAATGGAGTTGGTGGTCCGCTTGTAAACATCTTCATAGGCTTCAAACAACTCATTAAGGATAAAAGTGCACCAATTCAATTGGGCACCCTCTATACAATATTCTGCGACTGATATCGTGTCCAACGTGCACTCGTTATTTGATAAATGGCATATCAACTTCCCTGCAATAGTGTAGCAAGAAAACTTAATTTTCTCCTAGTTGATGAAGTCAATTTGTGCTCCCTTTCCCCCTCTCTTAGTGTTGTACTTGGAATAGTAGTCGGCATCTCCCTCTTTCCTTTCTCTTTTTGAATTTGTCTGGAACGCTGTCAAAACTATATCCGATGTTTCTAATAGACATGTGAGTCTCTGAATATCAACTGCATGAATCGAATATTCCTTTTCCAGCTAGAGCGACCCACTGTGCATCCTATTGATCAATAATTTAGTGCATTTCATTGTTGCAAGAGTCTTGCCAAACACAGGTAACCTCCTCAAATTTACCAGTGTGGACCATTGATTTCCCCTGTAGTCATTTTTTACCTTGATTTTTGTTGTCTTGTCCTCCTTTGTGACTTTCTTTGTATATACTTCTTACTTCAAGGTTGGGAATTGAAAAGAATCTAACAAATCATTGTCAATGAGCGTGGCTTTATCATATTTTCCATAGAGTGGCTATGTAACTGAAATCCTTGCATCCAACCTAACTTCAGGAACAGAAAGAATTTCCTTTGTCATGTTGGAATGTTGTTGATAAATTGAAATCACCTATGGCTGATAGAAAATTCTTGGATGACAACAATGAGAGTTGGACTATGACTGGATTGACTCTATTACATTAGCTTCAAACTCTTATAAATTTGACATTTCCATGCAAAATAAGTAGACCAGCTCGACACAACATTTCTAACGAGACTCGTTAACTAATTACTACGACAACTTTCCCTATGCAAACTCGAACGTGTTAATCCATCGTCGGCTGAGATAGACCTAACTTATCTAACCCACTTCTTAAAAAGGAAAGTTGGAGTTGATTGCTAATTATGCATCATAATGGATGACCTTTAGGATTTAATTTTTGCTATAATGGGAAAGATTTTACGCAAATGTAGGCTGACACTAGAATTATTGTCTAATTATTAAGGAGAGGAACCCTAGCACATGTGACTTACCCCACGACCACCAACAATTGTTGTGTGGTGACATTGAAGCCACAACTGAACTAATGTCCCAGATCCTTATTGGAAATATTTTAATGACTAAATGATCATTGCCGGTTAAATACCAAGTAAGAACCAAAACTAAATACTCGACACAGTAAATGATGACCGACTAAATGACTCCTATTGACTTCTCCTAATCCTACCTATGATCCCCTTTCGGAGACCCAATCGATTGTGAATAGCAATATTTGATGTGTGGAAGGGTTTCAAGCATGCGCCATTCACCCAACCTGGTAGTAGTACTCCATCTAGTTGCACGAGCTTGACAGCTCTAGACTCCCTGATTTCTGCAACTATTAACGAGCCTAATCAGTGAATTTGTAGCATGCATGGAAACTTTTGGAATTTACTGTCATATAATAGAACATGCCCCCTTATTGTAAGTGCCTTCTACTTGATGTGTCTATCATGCCATGCTTTCTTCCTTCTCTGTTCGACTGATTGGTGAAAATATGCTAAGAACTTTACTTCATCTGGTTCCAATAGTTCATCTAATCTCTTTTGGAGTGATGCCTAATCTGTCATTTTAGTGTCATGGGTGATAAATATGCTTGGAATGGTGAACTCAGTCGACACCACAACTTCTTGTCCATACACCAGTTGGAAGGGTGTATGTTTGTCTAGTCTCTTCACCATGTTGTAGTATGCCCATAGTGTTGTTGGCACCCTCTCCTCCTAATCATCCCTGTTGGCTAAGAATACCTTAGTTAACCCTTTTTCCAATATTTTATTGAAATATTCCATAGTTCCATTGGCCTGCTAGTGATATGGAATGCTCTTGTGATGTTGTATCATGAATTTTTGCAGCAGAGAAGCAATTTTTTCATTGATGAAATGAGTTCCATGGTCACTGGTTAGGCTCCTAGGGCACCCAAAACGTGAGATGATATTCTCAAATATAAACCTTGTGGTTGTATCTATTGTGCGGTCCTTCATTGATGTTTCTTTGAACAATCTGGTGAGGTATTTTGTCGATGTGATTATGTACCTAGCTTGAGTGTGATGCACTGGTGGATTGATTAGCCCTATGAAATCAGTTTCCCTTTTTTCAAATATTTGTAAGGCATGTATTGGCCGTAATGGGATTTATTCATGATGTGATGGCTTCCCAACCCTTTGGCACACATCGCATCCATTTTCATATTCTTTGGCATCTTTATATATCATTGGCCACATAACCTTGCCTGCAACACATTTTGTGTAATGGCTTTCCCTCCTACGTGGCCACCTGCCACTCCTGAATGGCACTCGCATAACACATCGTGTCACTGATGGTGAGAAAAACACCACTGTAACACCTTATCCAAGCCCAGTTTTTATAGGTTCCCTACAATTAGTTGATAATCGACTACTCTTATGACCATGTGTCATCTTTTCATAGTCGTGTATTTGACATCTGGACATTTCCCTGTAGCTAGGAAAGTTGTGATTTCTTCTAGGTAATCCGATATTGCTTCTACTCTGAACAAATTGGCATCAGGCAGCTAGTCATCTAAGGAACCTCCACTTTCTCTAGACTCCAGCCTTGAAAGATGATCAGTTCTGATGTTTAATCGGCTCGGCTTGACGATTACCTCAAAATTAAATTCTTGAAATAGTAGAAACCATCTACAAATTATCCCCTCGAGTACAGACTTGTTTACTAAGTATTTCAATGTAGATGGTTCAGTAAAAAACTTAAATGGACGCCCAAGAAAGTAGTGTTTAAAATTTTGAAGAGAGTAGACCATAGCTAGTGCCTCCCTCTCAATCATGGTGTAATTCTTTTCAGTAGATAACTTCCTATTGGTAAAGTAAATCAGATGGTCAAGGATCCCTTCTCTCGGCTGAGCCAACACTACCCCTAGAGAAATACCGGATGCATCAATATGGACATGGAAGTGCTTATTCTAGTTAGGATAAACTAGAACCAGTGCACTTACCAGCCTCTCCTTCAATATGTTTAGCGCGGCTTGACACTCCTCCAACCACGTAAATTCCCCTTCCTTAACAACTTCTCCATTGGTGCAGTGATGGAGGTGTAGTTGTGGATGAATCGTCGATAGTACCTGGTGTGCCCCAATGTCGATCTTAGTTGCTTAACATTGGTAGGTGGGTCCATGTTAACTATTGTCTTAACCTTGGCAGGATCTACGTATACCCCGTCTTTGCACACAATGTGGCCCAAAAGTGTTCCAAATGGGACCGAAAATATGCATTTATTTAGGTTCAGGGATATTTCTAGTTTTCTATAGCGATCAAACATTACCTTGAGTAGAATTTAATGTTTCTTCAGCATGCTGTATACTGTCTAGGCATCCATTTATACCTCCAAGAACCTGTGGATGTGGTCCCTGAAGGCTGCAATCACAATTCTCAAAAATAATGTAGGCACATTCTTAAGGTTGAATGACATCACATGGTAGGCATGAAATCCACATTTTCTAGTGAAGGTGGTCTTGTTCTTATCTTCTTCAGTGATTCTAGCTTGGTGATAGCTTGAGAACCCATCTGTGAATGAATATGCTTCATTCCTCGCTATGTTGTCTAGGACCTCATCACCGAATGGTATTGGAAATTGTCATGTACACAAGCATTGTTAAGGTTGTGATAGTCCACATAGACCCTTATCTCTATAGCATTCATTTTTTCCTGTATCAGTATTGGAATGACCCTATCTGCCTCATCCACTAGAAAAATAAGTCCTACCTCTAGCATCTTGTCTCTCTCTTTCTTTACCTTCTCTTTGACTCTTGGGTTCAACCTGTATGGCCTATGCTTCACTGGATTTGCATCAGGTTTCAGTACAATTTTCATTTATCCTATGTCTCCCTTAACCCCTTTTAGCTCTGTAACCGATGATGGAAATAGATATTCATACTCTATTAGGAGATCAAAAATTTCTTTTGTCATTTGTTCATCCCAATAGTCTCCTATCGATGCCAACTTACGTTTATCATCCATACCAATATTGTGCTTCCACAACTTCACTGGGAGTAAGTGTGGAGCGTTAGTTACAGGTTCCTCTTGTATATCTCTCTCCCCTTCGGTCTCATGGAATGTCAAGTGCCATAACCCCTCCATGTCATCTTCATCTGGTTCTTTGTCCACCTTCCCACAGGCCATTGCCTCCAAATACCCTGACTATAGAAGTATTAGAAATTTATTTGTTTTATGCATTTGTCCCATAATTGGCCTGATGTGAGTAGAATCTGCTTGATAGTGTGCAACACATCAGCCAGCTTTCTATCACTATCCCTGAAAGAGAAACTACTAACAAATTGTTCGGCCAATGTATCTCAACTCCCATCTACATCCTTATCTCTTCTTGTACATACCAGGCTTTAGGAAATGTACCCAATGTATGTATGAACCCATGCACCCATAGTTTTTTGGAACCCCCTCTCAGTTCCATTTTTCCTTACATATTTCCAAGTGTTTTCAGGGATCAGAATCCCCTCTGTACTTTGCAAACTCCTATGGGTATTCCCCCGCTTGCCTGAATCTCACTTTCATTTCTCTCTTGATTCTTTCCTAGTCCTGGAGGTAGTTGCGATGGACCCCCACCATCATGTTGGGGTTGCTTGCAATGAAACATTTAATAGTGGTATTTTATGGCCCTCCCTCATAGTTCATCAACCTTGTTGAGGAATAAATCTACTAAGTCTACACCATTAAAGATGGGAAAGTCTCTTGCCTCTATTCCAATCCAGTTGATATGACATACTGTAGCGCAGTGTCTGGTGTTGACTTCGTATCTTCCTTTCTTCCAATCATCCCATGTGGCTTCTAACCCAACATCAGAGCTCTGTATACTCCTCCATCTAATTGATCCTTTAGCTATCAGGTTTATGTAATATTATCTCTTACCCGTCGTTAACCTATAGATTTGATATATCATCCCTGGATCTTCTCTATCATCTACTATTTCTGTGAATTTGGTCCCCTGACATGGATCTAGCAGATGAATCACTCTCACTCCTTCTACTTCAAATATCATTAGTTCCTTCTACATATCTATGATGGCATGATTTTCATAGGCCTAGTCCATTCCTAGCAGTGTTGGGTAAGGATCCTTGTCTCCCATAATATCGATCACTTTGAAATATACATGTGTCTTTACTCCTACCACATCTACCTCCACATGCTCCAGCCTCCCAATTGGAAGTATATAGTATTGATTCGTCATTTGAAACTGGATTGGTGATAATGTTAGCTGAGGTTTCTCTAGTGCTTCCCATGTCTTTCTTGGTAGGATGTTGACATGAGACCAAATCTAACATAGTGTCCTTGATATGAAATCCTGCAATTTAAGCATCAATTTTGAATTCTCTACTTGTTCTCTTCTTATTTCTCCTTACTCTTTTGGTGTTCCTTTCAGGAAAGTTGGCATATATTGTCCCCCCTTCAGCTTCTTCCTTTCGTATGGATGCCTTCAAGCTTCTCCTTACTGTCCCAGCATTTGATCATCAGTGACAATCTATAGGAATAGCCTAAATCGTTCCTCAATAGATAAGACAATGGCATAATTTAGATGGTATGAATTCTTGTCTTTCTGATACTTTGTCTGCCCCTTTAAGAGTCCTATGCCTTCAGTTAGATTGTCAAACATTTTTTTTCCTCCTTGTAATATTGTTTTTGTTGCTCCAAGTTATATGGCCACTTTTGGGAGGTTACTCGAATGACTGTGGGTTGGTCTAGAGTGCCCTATTCAACCCCAGTATTTTTTTTGTTGTGTGTAACTATGTTAAGGTTGGATAGTGGGACTTCCTCTATGATCCTTGGCTCTACATTGATCAAATTCACCCCTCATTGTCTATCTGCTCCTCCCATCTTGCGATCAACGTTGGACAATCTTCCATCGCATGGGAATTGACCCTGCAATGAGAGCACCAGGTTCTCCTTGGTAGAGGGTAGTCACATGAAATATGTCCCTCCTGGTCAAAGTTGTAATAGTGAACAAGGCCCCCTTCCCCCTGCCCTTCCTCCCCTCGTTCCTCCTCCTCGCCCACCTTGAGAAGTCTCATTGACCCAGAAGGTTGAGCGGTCTAACCTATCTACTAGCACATCCAACACTCTATACTAGTCAGTGTGGTGAGTTGTGGATGCACAACGCTCACAATAATTGTTATTTGGGACAATATATTACTTTTTCAATATCAAGCACAGATGAGGAGGGTATCCATACCCCCTACACACTTCACAGTACTCTAGTTAGTTGCGGCCAGGATATGCTCCTTGCGATCCTACCACCGTAATTATTATTTTAGGTGGAGGCCCCGGTGGTCCCCCTAGAGTTGACGTAGCACCAGTACCCCTTAGCCTTGGGTATTCCATGGCAATGTGACCTTCCACTAGGCAGTTGGTGCACCACACATTTGGTCTCGCTGGGCAGGATGGTTGTAGGTATTTCAGCTTCTCTATTAAACTTGGAATTTGGTGTTGAAGACCCAAAATAGAAGGTTCATGCAAAGCATCTCCCACCTATAGTCGTGTGGATACCCTTCCATAGCCTCTATTTGGGTTGCTTGCTCTAGGGCATCCTGCAGCATCTCGATCTTCTGCTGTGTCAATGATGTTCGAGTGAGGGGTAATAGTGCTTTGATGAATCAATTCCTCTAGTTACTCGGGTATATAGTATAATTGATCTTACCAACTGTGTCCTTAAACCTTTTCATTAGTTCCCATGTGGTTTCTCCCTCTCGCTACTTTATCTCACACAACTCTGACAAGCCTTGTTGATCCGTCTAGGGAAGTTTGAATTCCTGTACAAACTCTCTTTTAATCTCATCCATAGTCGGGTTCTAATGTAACTCTGACCATTTTATCAACCGCCTCAAGGCCCTTTCCCTCTAAGTGGTCTAGAATTTTATCATCTTCACATTGTCAGATGTTTGGTGAGCCCTCCACATGGCCTCACATATTTACCAGTGTTTCTCAATGTCTTCATTTCCTCTGCCAGAGAATTCTGGATATCTTGTAAATGACCCCGCAATTATGGACTGAGTTTGTGCTTAAATCACAAAGCCTTGTGATCTCGAATGCAGATATCCTTGTAAACCAAAACTACTAATACTATTTCCACCTCTAATAGTACCAAACTTATATTTAACATGTAGACTATGCACTCTTATCGTAAATTTAGAAAGAAATTTGTTAGGATTGTTGTAGAGTACTAGGCGAAGGTTGGGGAAGATGCTACCTGAGCCTCAAGGGGTTGGATCCTTGATTCTTTGGGACACATCATCTTCTATCAACATTATCTGCATAACAAAGTACATATTATTTTATAAGTCTTCCTTTGAGCCAACATAACTAGTTCCATTCAAACCCTCCCCCGCGATTGGTGAGGGATGGCTCCTATCGCCCTCTAAGCTTCCAGCGGTGCCAACTGCCTCTATCCCTTTCACTGAGTTCTCCTCCATCTTGCCTTTCTCTTCTAGGCTCCTTGACACTGCTCTTGCTTGGTGTAGTTCCTCCGAATACCTTTTAATCTCCTGCATGGCCCTTTCCTACCATTTCTCTACTATCCACACTCTCCTTTGAATTCTCACTTCCCTGACCCTCCATGAATCATTTACGTCCATCCTTCTAATAACCTCATGATCCCCCACTTGGTAGCATACCTCCCCTTAGATCCTTCCCCCAGTACTAGGTTTTTACGTTTCCATGCTCGGATTTTGGAATACAAGTGGGCCTTCTTCCACCATTAATACTTTAATCCAGAGGGTTATTTCTTTCAACGGATTCCCTCTCAACCTTGCTCAGAACACAACTTTAGCTTTTGAAAAGGACTGGTGGCTTTCTACTGCAAACTCAACAATGTAACCTTCTAGTGTAGTCTTCACCTAGAAATCTACTACTCTCATCAGATCTTTTTCAAGGCAATGGAGCGTAGTGGGATCTGCCAGAGTATAGTCGTGACGAGACAATGGTTGTTCTCCCAACCTCCCCTTCACCTGCAATCTCTACAACCAGTTGTACGATTCTTCTCAGAACTTACACCAGAATATCTCATACTAATAACTTGCAGCTTCTGAGTACAAGATATCATCTTTTAGTTTTGTAATAGCTCGGTGGTGAAGTAGAGCATGCTAAGAAATAAACCGATCCACTTTCTCATCCCACCAGTTCCGTATTTCCTCCTTAAAAATTCTTGATACCATATTTCGAACCCTCCTTTTTAATTTCAAGTCTCGATAATGCAACCATTTGTTGGAATGAAAATGAGAGCAGGGTTGAGACCTTGGTTTTAGGCACAAGGGTCCAACAAGGCTCTGCCGTAGTCTAGAGAAATGTCAGCATTTTCACCTTACCCTATGAGGGTAAGGAGTTTCACCCTAGGTGTGCCAGAGCTGAAGTTAGATGAGGGTGGAATTGGATACCAGGGGAATCATATTAAACGGAAGAGAGAAAAATATGGTAGCTTAAGATACAAACTAACTAGGTCGCAATGATATGCTCATTCTATATCAAGAATCTATCTAACTGGATGCATTCATAAAAAAATTAAATACATAACATACTCCTCAAGGACACAAGGTGGTTCCAAAATAGTCTTTTTCGTTAACATAAAGTTCATTACATAAGGTTCAAGCCCTGATCATTAACAGTATAAACCACACAGCAAGCATAACCTTGTACAAACAGGATCATGGATCCTTTCACATTACTCTACAACACAGGAAGGCTAGAAATATTATAGACTCGCTATACTAGCTAGAAAAAACACCTCCTTCACTCTTTCTTTTATTTTTTATGTCCTTCCATCCACCCTGACTGTCAGTTCTGCTTTCCTTTTGCTCAGCTACCTTCATTATGGGATGCCTCTGCTCTTTCCTCACTCAATTTTCCTTGCTTCTTCTCACTACTCTTCTGCGACTGCCAGTCATTCTTCATTTTCCAGTCTTCCCTCAGCTGTCAACTCCACAACTCGCTAATGGTATTCTTTGCCACTTGTCATTGCCTTCTTTCTTTGCAAAATCTCAAAACGAAGGACCCTGTTAGCGCTTGGAATTCACCTAGGCTGAGATAGACAAACACTCAAGGCTACATCAAACCATTTCACCTCGTAGCTAGCCCTACGAGGTATGAGAAGGCTCTCTCGGGTCAGATTCGTTAGATCTTTCAATATGATAAGCTGACCAATTAGGAATAAAGGCTTTAGGCTAGTAAATTGATAAAGGGGGTTGATTTAAAGATTTTTGGTTTTTTGGTGGCAATTGGAGGGAGTGCAATTCAGGGTGCAGGGATTGAGCACAGTTTTTTGCAGGGGGATCTTTGGGGCAAGGTAGGAGTAAGCGTTGATGCTTTAATCTGAGATGGATGATCAGGGATGATAGAGAAGGAGCTAAAGAGGGCAAACAATCATTTGAATCCTCTCTAGATAGCAGAAAACATAAATTTTGAACAAACTAAAAAGCTGAGCATGTAAAAGCATGTATTCAAACTTTACCACTTCATCTGTCCAAATATAAGCAAAAGAGAGATGTAGAATACATAAACAAACTTAAAATAACATGTAGATAACACACCATCAACACTACAATCCACAAGAATCCACAAGGATGTCTGCAAAACCCTGGCCTTCTTCCTCTTGAAATTGCAAAGATAGATGTACAATATACAATGAAACTTTCTCCCACAAGAGTCCAACCTTCCCACCTCTCAAAATGACTAAGAAAACACATAATATAGGCAAGCTAACCTCTTCCCTTGCCTCTAGGGGTCGAGCTCATCCTTCTAGGAGCAGTTTGAATTAATTCCAAACTAAGCACTAGATAATAGGCAGCTCAACAACTTGCCTCTATTACTTAGCTAACTGATTCATGCATTAATTATTCACTTTTTACATCAAGGAAGCTTCTAGAAGAGTAAAAAGAGGTAAAATCTATCAAAGTGCCATGAAAATATTACATTTATCCATCATCTACAAGTAAAAATAATCAACCATAGTCAAAACAGTGTTTTTTGACCAAAAAAAGTCAATTCTGGCAAAGTTTGCTCTCATGTCCGCGCCCCCTGTCTCTCGTGTCCGCGCACATTTGCAGCAACTTTTGAGTGGGTTCCACTGGTCAAAATCAAGTGTAAGATAGCTCATTGGAAAGCTTGGCCTGTCGACTTTCCATCCCAAGTGGAATTTCTGAATTTGGAGTTGTTTTGCCCCCTCAAAAACCATTTCTCCCAAGGTCACTTTCTGCAACTCAAAAAGTGGGCAGAAAGTCATTTTTTTATGTATTTTGAGCTTTTGGAGGCTCAAATCTCAAAATTAGGCTTCTCCCAAGTATTGGTAATTTTTCTCTTTGCATGCCCTTTCCAATAATGCCAAGTTTTCAAAATTCCGAGCAGTCCTTCAAAACAGCCGCGCTTGGGACGCGGCGTTTCATGGGCAAAACCTGTAATTGCACAAAAATTCACAAATGACAAAATTTTCTCCAAATTTCTTGAAATTTGGGCTGGGAGTCTCCAATCAAGTACCATGCTCAGCCAAAGAGGCTTTGGCCAAAATTTGGAGTGGATCGGGCATTTTCTTTCGTTTTTGTGTTTTGGCCAACCTTCCTTGGAGCACCTTCGTTCTCGCCGATAATTTTGACATTTCTCTCAAACCATGACACCTGTGTAAAAATTGAAAGAGGTTTTTCTTATTTGGCATGTTATGGACAAAAACCTCTCTCAGTTTCCCAAAATCCATCTCTGACTGCTCTGAAACATCATTTGAGTGAAACTTGCCCCGATGTGTGAAACAAGGAAT
>APFE031379076.1:0-83109 GCA_000404065.3 Pinus taeda
TAATACTACTCTTTGAACATTCCTAATCTATGTATCCTTAACCTGTACTAAGATAGTTGAGCTACTTTCGCTGTTTTAGTACTTACATTGTTGAAGATGTGTTATATTTCTTATCACCACTATCTTATCCCTACGGACTACTCCGTGGGATACTAGACATACCAATTTTGTGTATTGGCTATCACCACTGTCCCATCCTTGTGGACTAGTCTATGGGATACTTGAAGACCATCTTTTTTTATTGATTATAACGACCATCACATCCATGTGGACTACTCCACTGGACAGTGTATGTGTTGTCACCTTCACTTCAGTTTTAACCACAGCCACATCTGTTGTGGTCTATTTTTTTGGGTGCTAGCAAGACCTTTCCTGGTTCACATGTGTCTCTTCGTAGGTGGTACCACTACCTCTCACTTAGATTCTCACTTTACTCTCCTCCTTTGCAGTAAGAGGACCTCGACACAGTTACATTATGCACTTACCAGAAACACATACCTTGATGTTTAAATATACTAGCATAAGACTCTCATGTGTTCATAGCTAGAGCCAAGGAAGATCTCTAAGTATATGGCCATTGGGCCTTTATACGAAATGGGACTCCTACACCAAACGATATGAGGTCTAGTTGGGACTTCACATCAGGGAGATCCCCTTGGTTGAGGGTTTTCCAACACCATCAACATCTTCCAAACATGTGTTCACTATCTCATTTTTCTCATCAGATTGAGGCTAATAAGATGAGATATACACTAATTGAGTACAGAGGCAAGAAAATTATTTCATCCAAAATTTTCCAAAGAAAATGGGATTTCTGTCACTTACAATAATCTTTGGGTTTCCATGTGGCTTTTGAATTCTTTCCATAAATGTAGTAGCAACTGTACTAGATTTAAAAGGATGACATAATGCAAAAAATTGTGCATACTTGGTAAGTCTATGAACTACCACCATGATGACACTCTTTCCTCTAGAATTGGGTAAACCTATGATAAAATCCATTGAGACCTCCTTCCAACACTAACTTGGAAGGGATAAAGGTTGCAACAGACCCGAGGTTTAATTGTCTCAACTTATTTTTGTTGGAAAACCAACCATTCTACCACAAACTTCTAAATATCAGATTTAAGGCCATCCCAAAAAAATTCCTTCTTGACCCTATGGTAAGATTTTAAAAATCTTGGGTTACCTCCTAAGGGGGAGGCGTGGGATTCCAAAAGAATATTTTTTTTGACTTGGAAATTCTTACAAATATATAAGAAATATTTGTACCAAAATGAATCATTTTTCTAGCTAAGTTTATTAGATATACTGGGATCTTGTTGCAGCTTTTAAGTGATTGTCCACACATCTTCATCATTCTTCCATTTATCCCTTGCTTTGGTTATCCAATTAGGTTGGATAATAGAAATGACACAAAGAAATGTTTCCATCTCCTCATATTTTCTTGAGAGTGCATCTCTAAAAACATTTTGCTTCCCTTTTTGTAGATGATTTCAAAGTCATAACCCAACATCTTTGTGACCCATTTTTTCTAATATTTTGAAGATAATATTTTCCCCAAAAAGTATTTAAGACTATCATGATCTGTTTTAACCTAGAAGTGTCTTCCCATTAGGTAAGGTCACCATTGGTTTAGTGCATGTAGTATTTCCAACATTTCCTTCTCATAAATAGGTTTTTGTAAATACTTTCCTTGGATTAGAGAGCCTTCAAAAGAAATGGGTCTTCCTTCTTACATTAAAATAACATGAATTCCATTTCTTGAGTGTAGGTTTTAATGTTGGACATAAATTACCTGCATACAAATTCTAAAACACATAAAGTAAACAATGCGAGAGCATAACACATAAAACACATATACCCAAAGATTTTCCCTTGAATCCCAAAACCGAGACTACCAGCTTGATTTTTCATTATGTTCCTTTCAATGTTAAAATACATATTTATACATGCCAAAGCATCTAATACCATGGACCGAAAACAATCGCATCCAAAACCATGGACTGAAAATAATCATGTCCAAAACCATCTATGAAAATCATGCACAAAACCATAGGTAGGTTCACCCAACCTAATATAGTGTCCAGAAACAAATTTTTCTGGGGTGCTGCCTAGGACCCCATAGAAGGGGCTACCTGCACCCCTCAAACCCCTTGTGACCACCTCGCTATGCAATTGGTGCAATGAAGGGCTAACCCCCTAGCTAACTATACTAGCTAGTCGTCGAAAGAATATAACACAACCCAACATTCTCCCACTTGTTGTTTTCTTTCCACAAGGAGCCACAAGAGACCTTAGTCATTTATCCAACCCTACAATGCCCATTGTTTCTCTACACCAAGTGAACTTCTCAGAGTTCACAGATTTTGCCAATGCATCTGCAGTATTCTTCAAAGTGTCGACCTTTACTAGCAACACCTTTTTGTCTTCTATCATGTCCCTCACAAAGTGATGCTAAACATTAATTTGCTTTGTATTTGAATGATATGCAGGGTTATTTTCCAAGAAAATTTCACTTTGTCTCTCACAGTATATCCTTATAGCTCCCTGTACTAACCCCATACTTGAACACAATCTCTACAACCAAACTGCTTCCTTGCATGCATGAGTGTCTACCATGTATTCTACCTCTGTAGTTGATAGTACCACTATACATTGTTTCTTACTCATCCAACTGACTGCACCTCCAAATAGGTAAAACATATACCCACCTATAGATCTTCTCTGATCCAGATCTCCAGCCTAATCTACATCAACAAAGCCATGAATATCCAACACTTTGTCAAATCCTGGTCTTCCTTGGTAGCATAAACCATAATCACTAGTGCCATGCAAATACCTAAAAACCCGCTTCATTGTTCTCTACTGCTCCTTCCCTAGTTTTGACATAAACTTGCTTAATACTCCCATTACATGTGCAATGTCTAGTCTGGTACAAACCATTTCATACATTAGGCTACTGACTACACTTGCATATGGAACATATGACATGTGCTCTTCCTCTTCTTGTGTCTTGGGACATTGTTCAACATATAACTTTACACCTACAAGAATAGGAACCTTCACCAATTTACTATATTACATATTAAACCTTTGCAGTATTGACTCGACACACTTCCTCCAGTTTAACCAGAGCTTCCTCTTTGCCTGATCTCTTTTAATTTCCATGCCCTAAATATAGTTTGCAACACCAAGATATTTCATGTTGAATTTGGAGGACAATTGGATCTTCAAGTATTGGATAATTTCTTTGTCATTTCCAACCAGAAACATCTCATCCACATACAAGACAAGATAAATAACATGGTCACCAGTTAATTTAAAATACACACATTGATATGCGTTCCTTCTAGTGAAGCCAGGTCCCCATATAAATGTATCAAATTTCTGATACCACATCCTTGGTGACTGATTTAACCCATACAAAGACTTCTTTAACTTGCATACCATTTCTTTCTTACCCTTCACCACAAAACCTTTAGGTTGCTTCATGTAGATCTCCTCTTCCAAATCCCCATGAAGAAATGTTGCCTTCACATCCATCCGTTCTACCTCAAAATCAAAAGTAGCAACAATAGATAAAAGTAATATAATAGAAGCTACCTTGACAACAGGAGAAAAAATATCACCAAAAATCAATTCCAGGCACCTGGGAATAACCTTTTTCTACAAACCAAGCTTTGAATCTCTCCACTTTCCTTTTTGCATTTGTCTTCTTTTTGAACACCCATTTGCTGCCAATGGGTTTCCTTCCAGCCAACAACTCCACCAGATCCTAAGATTCATTTTTGTGCAAAGATGCCATTTCATCAACCATGGCCTCTTTCTGGAGTTTTCCATCCTCTGAATCTACTACTTCCTTCAGCTGGGATCATCATCAATATCAGATAAATAAAAATTTGAACAGAAAGTAGATGGACTATACCTTTTTGGCTGCCTTCTTTCTCGAACTGATCTTCTCACACTTAGAGATTGTGGCTCTTCATCTTCTGATTCCTCCTCTGCTGTAGAGTTTGATTCTTCCTCCTTAAGCTCAAACTCTAACTTTTTAGGTTCCTATGGTTCGAATTCATGTTTAATATCTTCTTTCACCTCTCTAAACACCACATCTTGATATAGACAACCTTCCTTGTTATTGGGTTCCAAATCTTATAAACCTTTAAACCATCCTTATACCCAATAAAGATGCACTTTTTAGATTTACTATCTCACTTGGTTCTTTTCACCTTTGGAACATGTACATATGCATCACATCCAAATACCTGCAGTTGTGAAAGAGAGCATTTCTTGCCAGTCCATACCTCTTGTGGAGTCTTATCCTTCAACATTGATGAAGGTGATCTGTTGACCAGGTAACATGCTATCTCCATTGCCTCTCCCCAGAATTCCTGTCCTAACTCAACACCACTGAGCATGCTTCTTGCCCTCTCCATCAATGCCTTGTTCATTCTTTCTATAACTCCATTTTGCTCAGGTGTGTATGGAGTAGTCTTCTGCCATGCTATACCACACTTCTTACAAAATTATTCAAATTCCTTGTTGCAAAACTCTTCACCATTATCTATCCTCAACACCTTTATCTTCTTCTCTATCTAGTTTTACACTAAATCCTTAAATTCCTTAAACCTGTCAAAGACTTCAGTTTTCTTCTTGAGGAAATATATCCATGTATTCCTTGAGAAATCATCTATAAATGATATATAGTACATAGACTTACTCAGTGATGGAACCTTATCAGGTCCAAACACCTCACTGTGCACAAGTTATAATATATGTTTCACCCTCTTACCACGAGAGGGAAAAGTCGCACTATTCTTCTTCCCATACACACAAGTTTCCCTGAAATCAAAATTTAGAAAGCTATTACTCATACCTTATACCATACCTTTACCATGAAGTATTTGAAGGCCCTTATCTCCAATATGTCCAAGCCTTTGATGCCACAACATGGTCTTCTCCCTAAAGACCACTAGATTTTCTGCTCCACTTTTAGGAACAACAGAACTGTCGCACCCATCAATAAAAGTGCTACCTTGCAGCTTGTACAAAGTTCCAATCTGAATTCCACACATCAATACCAATGCTCCCCGAACCATTTTGCAGGTATCCTTATCTAAAACTATTTTTACACCTGCATCATTGTACTTACTTATAGAAATCAAATTTCTGGCCAATGCAGGAATATGTAGAACACCCGGAAGTGTTATAACCCTTCCACTTTGCAACTTCAACTTTACTTTTCCACGAACAATGATTCTAGCCTTCTTGTCATCCCCCAAGAAGACATCACCACCATCATATTTCTCATACTCACAGAACCACTCTTTATGCGGAGTGAAGTGAAAGGATGTGCCTGAGTCAATCAACCATGCCTCATCATCTACACGTGTACTTGAAGAAGACAAGTACACATCCCCACCTTCATCTTAGGTGGTTTTCACCTCTACAGAAGGAGCATCATCAGATCCCTTTCCTTTGTCAGGAGCTTTAGATTTACAATCCATTTTGTAGTGCCCTTCCTTTCTGGCTTTGCAACACACCACCTTTATAGGTTTTCCTGGAGATTTAAATCTCCCAGTCGATGAATTATTTTTGTTTCTGTTCTAGGACTGTCCTCATAAATAAAAGGCATCACCATTCCATCTCTCCATATTTTTCTATTTCATCTCCTCCGTCAACAAGGATGAGACTATTTCATCAAAGTACAAGGCAGTTGCATTGCTACTTATTGGGATAACTAGACTATCCCATGAATCTGGTAGAGAACACAACAAATTGATCCACTTATCTTCATCTGAAATTTTAATATCAACAAATAATAACTGACTTACCATAGTATTAAATGCGTTTATATGTTCTATCACCTAATCTTCATTTTTCATCCTCAGGTTATACAACATCTTCCGTAGGAATAGTTTATTCACTATAGACTTGGATTGGAACAAAGTCCCTAACTTGTCCCACAAAGTATTCATCGTAGCTTCCCCTAATATATTCAGCAATACTGAATTTGAGACACACAGTCATATTGTGCTCTTAGCCTTCCGATCCAACTTCTTCCATTTTTTTTCAGACACTCCCATTGGTTTAGTACCTGGATCTACCACAACCCACTAATATTTATCCACCAACATATCCTCCATCTTGAGTTTCCATGACTGAAAAATCTAACCATTAAATTTCTCGATCTCTATCTTTCCACTGCTTTCCATCTTCTTTCACCACCAGAATCGATCCCGCAGATCTCCCATTGAACAGGGTCTACCACAAGCCTGAGAGAAACCCCTCAGCAACAAAGGCATCCCCTTCAATCCAAAATAGCTCTGATACCAAATGTAGGTTTTAACCCTGTACATAAATTACTTGCATATGAATTATAAAACCCAAAAAGTAAACAATGTAAGAGCATAACACATAAAACATATATACATAGAGATTTTCCCCTGGATGCCAAAACTAGGACTACGAGCTTGATTTTTCATTATGTTCCTTTCAATGTTAAAATACATATTTATACATGTCGAAGCATCCAATACCATGGAAAGAAAACCATCGCGTCCAAAACCATGGACCGAAAACCATCACATCCAAAACCATGTGTGAAAATCATATACAAAACCATAGGTAGGTCCGCCCAAACTAATATAGGGTCAAAAAAACAAAATTTTCTGGGGCGCTGCCTTGGACCCCATAGAGGGGGGTTGCTCGCACCCCTCAAAACCCTTATGAACACCCCCTCCCCTGCTATGCAATCGACACAACGAAGGGGGGTGCTCTGCCCCCTCTCAAACCCATGGTTAACTACATGGGCTAGTCATGGAAAGAATATAACACAACCCAACATTGAGGCATCACATTCCACAATAAATGTTTTTGTGAATTTTGGTGTAGCTAACATTGCCTCTTTAAGACGTTCAAAGGCCTTAGTTTCTTTTCGATTCCAAGAAATGCATCTTTCGTCAGTAATGTTTTTAGAGGTGCTATTATTTTCCCATAATTCTTAAAAAACTTGTGATAATATCCTATCAACTTGAAAATCCTCGAATATGCTTTATGGTTGAGGGTATTTTCCATTCCTTAATGGCTTTAATTTTGTTAGGTTCTACCTTAACAACCCCCTTGAGATATAATATGACCCAAATGTTATCACTCAGGTTGTTCCCTACCTCCTGAAGGGAATACGGCCGAGGTAACCACTAACCAATCTTTCAGCTGCAGGTCCTAGCCTACCTGCAACCACAAAGGGCTCTCTCTTTGTAATTTAGCTTTATTTTGGAGTATTTTAGGATAGTTATGATGAACAGGGTTTTGACTTAAGTTTGTGGGATGGTGATTTTAAACAAAGCTAAGGTGCAAGTGTAAAACAGTTTGTTCCATTGGGCAATGGAGTAAATGAAAGTGTACTGCTGAAAGTGTTTCTTGGGGAAATGTTAATGCTACAGAGCATGATAGGAAACTTAGGAACAATCTTTAAATATGGAAATGATGGAATGAAGTCAAGGAATGAAAGGCAATTAAGAATCTTTCATTATGTTGGCAGAGGGAACGTGTATGAATATTACTCTGCAGCACTTGAGAATTGCTAAACAGTATTCAAAATGAAGGAATTAGTGCAAACATGAGCAGTTAAGAATTCATATTTATGACTAATCCTAAAGAAAACATAATTAATAGTAGAGATTGAACACAGGGTGCATTAAAACAAATCTTGTGCTATTCTTCTTCTCTGTTACAAAGATTATGAAACATATATGAGTTTGCAAACACAAAAAACATAAACAAAGTTTTAGAATAACTTATTGTTCCATAGAATGACACAGGAATTATGTAGTAGATCCCAAAACATCTAATGCACCTTCAAACGGTTCAGAAACAGTGAACTTCAACACTAATTTGTATTAAAACAGTCTGATAATTTACAACGTAGTCCAGAAAGAAAATCACCAACCCCAAATACATTCTATGGGGAGGTATATATACAAAAATGAGATACAAAATATCTAGTTGATGAGTCTTCATGTAACAAATTTCATCACCAAATGTTCAAGAAAATAGATGAAGGAAATAAATGTTGCAGTAATTGTTGGTGTGCTAGCTGTCTAATTTGTGAGAGATATTTGACTTTTTGGACCAACTGAGTTGGCTGAGGCTATGCCTTTAATTTGCAATTTTTGGGCTTACTGTCCTAGTGCTTTGCTGAGTCACTGCTTTGACTTCCTCTGCCTGTTGTCTTTATGCTTTGTTCGGTGCCTGCGTACTCAATTTTACTGAGCTGTAGCTGACCAAAATTTGAAGCTAAAAAAGAGGAAAAAGACCGAAATTACCTGGGCAAAATTTCCAGCATTGCTCGCCACCAATCATCTGGAGGTAGCTGATGTCTTCTTATCTTTATGACTATTTCATTAGCCTCTGTGTATCTATAAAAATTTGGTGGGACTTCAAACAGATGATTGATTTCATGATCAATGTAAAACAGGTTTTCTAATTTATCATAAAGAGATTGTCCAGAGGGAGGTCCTGCTTCTTCTGAAGAACTTGAAGATGCTGTAATATGATTTGTAACATAGTTATTGATTTTGGTAGTATATTGTTCACAAGACAGTAGTTTTCCAGCACTAGTCAATAGGCTGGGCAGTCCTCTGCTTTGCAATGCTGTCATTTTTATTTTGAAGTCATTTATTTCTGCCTGCATTTCCTGGCACTTTCTTTCTAGAGTCTGCACAAAATTTCTCATGATCAGCACCTTTTTTGCTGTCAGAATAGTATATGTTTTGCTACTGATGTCTAATGCTGCCAACTCCTCTTTGGTATGAGTGTTCAGGAAATGAATCATTTTATTGGCCTGCTCCGACATAATTCCCAATGCTGCTCTAGCCCTCTAAGTCTCAAATTGAGCTAGGCCTATCAATTCGATTTGTTCATGTATGGCCTAAATTGATCGCCATTGGTTGGTGATTGCTTGGCCAATTTTGGCCCATAAAATCTTTTTGGTTTCAGCTAAAGTTTTGTCTAAGGTAAGCTCTTTTTCTAAGGACTTTATTTTTTTGTCCAAGGCTTTTATTTCTCTTTGCTTCTCAGCCATTGTCATCTTGGACTTGTCATAGCTTTCCTCTAGCTTCGCAAACTTTTCTTTGGCCTCTTTCACCTCTGTCACCTAATTTTCTAGCTCTTTGACTACTTTCATCATGTCTTCCATACTCATGCTAGATTCTGGTGTTGTTGTTGCTACTGCTGTAGCATCTGTAATTAATGTAGTTGTTGTGGATGCTGAAATGACAGGAGGGATTGCTGCTGTTTGTGTGGGAGGAATAGTGACAACAGTTGGAGCTGTTTGAGGTGGCTGGGAGGTTGACTCTCCCTTCTTGCCTTGCAATTCTCTCTCCAAATATCCCTCCATCTGTATTATTCTTTGATTCATCCTCATGAGCAGATCCATTGTGTCATCAGTTTCTTTTTCTTGCATAAGTTCTGCAGTTTGAGGGTGGATAGTTGCAGGAAGCTTTACTTGTTTTTTGAGCGCAGCAATATCATCTTCTTTCTTCTTCATAAGGGCCTTGATGCCCTTGGCATCCTTATGATCATGCCCTAGATCCACAATAATTTCCTCCTATGTCTTTATTCTGTTATCTTTGGCTGAGGAAGACATTCTTTCCAAATCCAATTGAGTGTTTGTATTTTTTAATGATTCTTTTAGTTGATGGGCCAGCATGGCTTTATCTGCTAAAGTGGCATAGACCATTTCACCTGTTTGCTTGTGCAATTCTATTTTGTTCATGGGGTGTATGTCCTTGGCAAGGACCTCTAAGTTTGTCTTTGGGCTGTGGAACTTTGGGCTTGAAATGAGTTAAGAACATTTTCTCATCCTTGATGTCATAAGCTGCCATTAATCTCTGCCGTTTGGAAGGTGTTGCCTTGAGGAATTGATCATACAGCTGTACTCTTAACAACTCATTTTGGGCCTTTATTTCCATGAGAGTTCCTTTAATGCCCGGTGGTTGTTTGCTTTGCTGTCTTGAGGAAGACACCTCCATGCCATGTTGCCTCTCTTGCTCCTGCTGGAATGAGCTGGTAGCTGTTTGTTGGCTTGTTTCTCTCTCCCTCCTTGGATTCTCTATGATTTCTTCACTAATCTCTTCCTCAACTTGAGGATCAATTCTCTGTCTTTTGGCTTCTGGGTGCTGTGTTGACCCACTTGGAAGGGTGGTATCCTCCCTATCCCTCTTCTTACCCCTTTCCTCTTTAGCAGGAGTCTGCAAAGCTGGCACGTGTGGTGCCTCAGTTTGCTGTGGAGGGGTTTGCCCTTGACTCTGCTCCTTTGACGTGGTAGGCTGTTCTGTTCCTATTTCCTGCTGTGCATCCATCACCTCTTTTCCTTTTGTTGTACCTGTTGCTGATGTAGATGTTTCTTGGGAAGCTTGTGAAGCTGCAACAGTGGATGTGCCCTCTCCAACTCGGTGTGGTAGTTTGAATGTTACCTACTGAAAAGAATCCAATTCAAGAGATTTTTCCAAATCTTTGACATTTTTCTCCATTATTTCTTCTTAAGTGAGTTATTCAATTAATATGCCTTGCACCCACTCATCTTTGGTACTTTACAATGTTCATATGGTGTCAGCTTATATTTTACTTTTCTGGCACTGATAAAGCCATCGGGGTCATAAGGGACCCACTAGAAACTCCTTTTTAGCTTAAGTTTCTCCCCTAGTATTTGATCAGCATCTTGCCAACCTTCTTTCTTGTTCATAATAAAGGGGCCTAGATGGTCTTTAAATTTCAAGCAAGCTTTCTTCTTGGCACTATGAAAATGAGTGAGATTTGAATTGGTGAGTTGCCTATAATATTCCAAGGCAAACAGGCTCATTGGTATATCTTGAGAGCCTGTAGGGACAGAGCTCACAGCCATAGATTCTATTGACAGTGTGATTTTGGTAGAGATACCAATCACCTATTTTGTAGTTCTTGGACAACTGCAATATCTTCTGCGCGTCATATGATAATCTAGGAGGAGGAGTTCCTTTCAAGAGACAGGAGACTGGGTAAACAAATTGGTCAATGAACTCATAGTAAGAGTAGGGAGAGTTTTGGACCTAATGAAATATTGATGACCAAAAGATAACAAACCTTCTTTCACCCTTTGAATCCAACTTCTTGATGGGACATTGGAAGCAATCTGACTGACAATATATGAACAAATGATAGATATATGATGAATATTTGAGGACTCCCTCCCTATCCAGCTTCACTAGTCGGTCATGTATTTTATTGGCAATGAACTTGGCATAGTTGTACTTGACAACAGGGTGCTGTCCTAGGCTATATGCAGACAATAGGACCAACACTATCTCATCAATGTGCTCACTTGTTTCGAAACCTAGCACAGAGGATATCATATCTACAAGCAGTTTGCCTACTTCATTGAAATTGATATATAAGAAAGGACGTGGCTCTGCATGCTGGCGGTCTGCTCTCATGAATGTCTTGGCAATTCTGGCAATCTTAGAGCTGGAGAGTTTGGGGCCTTCATCCAGCAGGTATTTCATAGAAAAAGGGATCAAGAGCTGAGTCTGCTTGAAATTTAGCATTTGGTTAATGGAAACAGGAGTGATATGGAAGAGTATGCTCCCAGATGGAGACTTGATAGCTCTTTGATTTGGGTCATAGTTCTCAGCACAGAGGTGAATTATCTTAGGGAAAATGTTTACAGAAGGCAGGAAGTAGATGGGAAAATTTGATTCCCAAATGCCATACATGTCACTATTGCTCAAATAACTATTTCTCAGCTGACAGAAGGTCTGAAAGTTGTTTATGTCCCCAACCAAATCCTGAATGAGGTAGTCCCTATCAGCTAGAGGCATTGCTTCAAGCTCTTTGTTAGGTGCATTGATAGGAGTAATATTTAAAGCTGCTGGAGTGGCCATCTTGACGTTTTTTCTGTGTTTGTACTTGGAATGAAGATTAGTGGAACAACAGATTAAGGAAATCTGCTTCTGAGGATTTGTAAAGGAGCTGCAGACTGAGTTTAGATGAGGCAATGGTCTTCACTGTCTGTAGCTATCATAAAGAGGCAAATTTACAGAGTTCAAACATGCTTTTCTTTTCTTTGATGAATTCACTGGGTTGATAAGCTGCATGGGCAAACTGTAGAGGGAATAAGAATGTTTTTTGATCCAAATAGGTGGAATTTTGCAGAGGAATTTTGGTAAAAGGGGGTCAATGCATGGGCAGTATGAAGATTCTGCCGGCAAAACAAATTAAAAAATGATTTTTAACAGTGAAATTGCAGAGGGGCGTAAGTTCACAGGGTTTCTTTTGGAACAGGGGGATTATCAGTGAATTTAGGCAACATTTAGGTGCAGGAGTATCTTTAGTTTGGGTATATGCAGTTGTTTAAGCAGCTAAAATGGAGAAAACCGCGAAAAAAGGGGTTAATAGGTGAAATTTCGGGCAAATACCTAGTTTTATGGCACCGAGTGCAGTTGAGCAGGTTCAATGGCAAAAAGCGGAGTTGAAATTGCAGGCGGCAGTGGCTCGGATGATTAAATTTGAGCTTGGGTGGAAAATCAACGTAAAATGGCATGCACAACACTCCTGAAATGACCAATGAAAATGAAAGAAAACGGTCGTTTTCGCGTAATTTTATGAGAATTTGGGACTTTTGGCACTTTTTGGCGATGATGTCAGCATGACATCATTTGGCGGGTAGTGGGTACGACACGGTGACATGGCAGCTGACTAGGATGATGTCGTAGCAGAGGATAGTTTGGTGGGGTGATGACGTGAGCGGATGATGTGGCAATGACACAAGGCAACGGCGGGCCGACGCGGACGTGACATTAGTGGTGATGTGGTGCTGATGTCAGGGGGCAGAGGGCGGTTTGTGGTTTTCTCCCGCACCACCTTTGGCCCTGGGCAGTATTGGGGAGGGGGGCTCTGATCACGTCGGGAGAACGAAGCGTGGCAGGGGTACGGCAGTAAAACCACCCATCCCCCAGATGCTAATCATCGGCAGATTGGGGTTTCAAAAAAGACCGCCCACCATTGGATTTGAAACACAGGAGATCGGATGGTGGATGGGGCAACGACGAGTGGCGTGCAGATTCAGGGTGTGGGACCCACTTTTATTAATATTTTAATGTGCGCGCCAAGGTTTAGACTTTGGATAGAGGGTTTTATGGGTATGCGCCGGCGGAGTTTAATGTTTAATTTAAACATTTAAACAAAAAACATAAAGAATAAGTGCGGAGGGTAGAATAATGAGGTTTATGAGCGAGGGGGTGGACTATGGGTATTATTTTAACCAAAGGTTAAATTAATTCCAAAGTTTATAACACGGAAGGGTTAATATTAGTCCCAAATGGACTAAATATTTCCCAAAACTGTGTTATATAGCTATATTGCTATGGGGTGGGATATTTAATAAACTTTTTGGGGTTTTTACATAGCTTCTTGTAGAACTATGGGTGGGAAAGTAACTTAGGGAGCTAAATAATAAAATCAGAAGTTAATATGACTTTGTGGAGTGAAACTGTAGCGGAAGATGCTAAGTTTAGGAAGTGAAACTTAGACGTAGGAAATGAATGGAGTGTGGAGTGAAGATTTTTACACAAGAAATGTGGCTTCTTTTCTTAAGAAGACTTCAAAACTTGACTTAGTTTTTGACAACAATGCAGTGAAAGAAGGACCTATTAGGCAGATCCCAAGGTCCTTGAGGGGATGCTAGTAAATGATCTTTGGTGGAATGAAAGGGAATTAGTCATGCTTCCAAAGTTTATGTAACCAAACAACTGCCTTGGTACTTGTGTCATTGATGAGATCGGTGCTTCTTGACAAGACAAATAATGATCACACACTTGCTTCTGCAACCTCAAACTCCCTACCCATCCTAATACACCTAACATTTTTTCTTCTTTTGGATTGGGTGCACTTAAACTAGCAAACCCTGAATGTCTTCTTTTCTTTTGACTGCCCTCCTATCTAAATGTATCCTTATCTCAACCAAGGGCCTAGATTAAGCAGTTGGGCTCCTTATTTCCTCTACCTAGCTACTCATCTGCCAAGCTTAAACTGTTTGGACAGATATTCAATCTCTATTCTACAACAACAAATTTAAATATGGAATGGTCTGGATTGAACTGTTGGGCCATCCATCAAGTGTGATAAGCAACAATATCTCCACATGTTGAACTTCAAAATAAGATAGCAGTGACATTTTGATTGGCCACTTTCTTGGTCTCTTGGTTTGGGGTTCATTTTTACTCGTTTTTTGACCAATTGCTTTTCTTGCCTTTTGATTATTCCTTTAAGGCATACCCTATTTTCATTTTTTAATTTTCTTTGTCTGTATACAAAATATGGAACCTTTGCTGCATGCAAGGATGAACATATTTAGCACTTCCATTGTCAATCATGAAAAATGAAACCTATTGGTATAGGAACCTAATAGTGGCTCCACTTGGGGATGGCTTTTCTTGGTGAAAAGCCAAGAACAACAGGTCAGATTGCCTTATTTTTCAATTCTTGTTGTAGTGTGAAACTCCTTGTCTTGGAGACCATTGATCTGAATCTTTGTAACCTGTATGTGGTACTTCTTTTAAGCTGATCTGCATAAAATTACAGCTTTTCTTCTTGCTGGTTTCTTTGAATGCTTATCATCATCTTCATACTTCCCAAGTCCTTTTCTTGATTTCTTATGGTGGACTCAAAACATACATCAAAAAGTGATGCAGTTCCCTGATTTTTCTTAAAAATTTGCTGCATTTGGTTCCTTATCGAACTGCTGTAAATGAAAATGTTGGAAATACAAATATTTATGTACAATATATAGCTGTGTTGTGTTCATCAAAGGGGATCAAAATAATGTTTGAGCATTCTCCCATTGACTGGGCCTTCTTCAGTATTTGTGCCATCCAAACTCTTCAAAAAATAGGTGTTGTTACCTTGTACAGCTGTTGTGGCCACCAACAACCCCCCTCCTTATGAAGTGTTATTGCTAATACTAAATAAGTGGGGACCCTGAGTAAAAAATTAAAAAAAAAATCAATTAGTGTTATATTTTCTTTTGGATGAAACTTACAACATCATGGACTTAGAAAAATACCTTTGAATAATCTAAAAACCTAAGTTTCATTATGAAGTAAATTCACTCCTTAAGAGATATCGCTTCGCTCAAAGAATGATAGGGTACCTTCTAATGAGTTAAAATGATAAAAAACGCGAGATTGCGATGCGAAACTTCATCACATTGCACACATTAAAGAAACACTCACATTGAAAAACTTTAAAATTGATGATATGCGATATCACATATCGCGCATCGCAAAAATCACATGAATTACACATAAGGATTATAACGATTAAGCGATCTGCGATATTGCGATATTGTGATACTGCGAAGTTACGATATTGCGATATTGCGACCTTGCGGTAGAAAAACACAATGAGATTGCAATATTGCGATACAGCGATCTGCGATATCGCAAAGCAAAATCACAGGACCTCTTGCTCGCAGTTGGTTCTGGCTCATTATTCGAGAAAACGTTTTCTAAACCAAGAACTGGTCATGCATTTTAATGCGAATTAATGAGTTGTTGCCAGTTGTTAATGAAGTATGGTGTTGTGTTTTTCAAAGAACTAGTTCACGTAAGGTGGCATGCTTTGCATATCTTCGACATTTAAAGTTTTCTTGTCATTATTTTTTTTTTTACTTCCACCTGAAATGTAAACTGCAAGAATGAAGGACAAAGCGTTATACAAGGCAATATGTAGAAAACTATGAGGAGGAAAGGCAGTACTCCAATGTCCATTTCGGTAGGCACACCTAATCCACTTAAGGGAGAGAAAGAGCCGCAGAACTCTTCTGAGGCATCCATCATAGATTTCTCATATACAGCCATGGTTGAATGGGTATTGATCGATGCCGATAACAGAAACAGACAGTTTAATACTCAGGGTTAGGAGCTCACAGAATCACTATTTTTACAAATTTTGAGCTTTATACCCAATAAGAGAAAAAGGTGCAAGAAGCAAAAAACGCATCAGGGAAGCCCGGATCAAGAAACAGAGGCAGTTTCCAATGTGCGATTAGTGCTAATCGCGCATCGCTGAGAAAACTTGCTCGAAAAGGAAGGATCCTAATTACTCAGTCACCTGAAAGCCCCGAAAATTGCAAGAAAGCAGCGATAGAAACAAATTGGAATCATAAAACTAAAGGAAAAGGAGAAGCAGTCCAAGGGTTAACCAAGTTGAAACGGGATTATTACCGGGTATACATGGTAATGCCACATAGTCATTGGATGACTCTCAAGTATATCATCAATTTTATTGAGAGGATAATGCCAGCTCTTGCCGATTCTGTTTGCTTAACTCAACCAAAGACGGAAGACAGTCAACTGACTCCACTCAGGAAAATACTGAATGCTTGCGACGTTAAGGAGCAAATTTAGAAATAGTTAGATAGTAGATTTAATTCTAGAAATAATTTTGCTTAGAAACAGGACGGTCATTTAAACCGAATCCTCAATTTCTATAAATAAGTTATTTAGTTAGTAGTATTTAAACCCTTCTCATGCATTTAGAGAAGGGTCCAGAAATTTATCAAAAACTTGTCCTCATAACATGCACTTTTTCACCCTCAGAGGAAATTTTGGTGAATGAATGGAACAAGGTTTATTTGATATTTGCATTTGATATCTACTACTGATGTTGCACTTCTGTACTCTTAGTGGATGTTAAATCAAGGAGAGATAAATCAATTGTTGCTTGAAGCTCATGAGTAGGACTAGTTATAAACTGTACTTTTATCTCTTAACGATTTCTGCTTATGTGTTAAAGTGATATTCAGTTTTCAGTTGTTTATAGATTGCATCATGGATGCCTAGAGTTACCATTTGGCACTTTTGTACGGTGATAGCTATTTATTTATGCTTATTGTATGAATAGCTCAATTATGCGATAAGTTTTTCACAACTGTTTCGTCTAACTTCTTATACGAAGTAGTTCATCTTTATTGAATTCTTTTATTATAATGGTTGAATGATCTTTATTACCAGTTATTGTTTGAAATCTTTTTAGATCGCATAGAAGAAAGATCACACCCCGGGTTAGCATAAATTTTGATGTTTTTCTGTTTATTAGAATACAACAGCATAGCATTAGATTAGAATTAGGATAGAAGTATTCCATTTAGAACAGAAATACCCATCTTTCCCACACACACACTAAATTGAGAAACTGGTCCCATATCCCCAGTCGGACCCCCTATACCAAACGGATAAGGAGCTGCCAACCAAGGTCCGGACCGGGCGGGTATCCCCCTTGTTGTTGACCCAATTTTCGGGGCCTTCAATATATTTGGCGTTAGAAGGAGGGCCTGAAATATGAATGGCAAGGAAATCCAAATCAAAATACCATTTTGAGAGTAAATCGCACTCACCATCTCGCCCAACTTCTCCATTACACCTAAATCCAGAGTTAGAAGTCGCCAGAGCATCAACCACTACTACAAATCTTGACATTTCAGAACAATCTATTATTGAACCTCCTAAAGTCAAATCTCTGATTCACAAACTTCAACGATTTTCCATTTCCCCTCAAATATTTGATAAATCTCAGGGCAGCGTGTCTTCGCAGTATAACCCTGCTCATCCCCTGACCAGATTAAAGAGTGAAAAGTTTTGTGTTCAGCCAACCGAATTACCTCTTCCCAAAAGGAAAAGAGCAAGGAAGTCACCTAAAGGGTCCGACAAGGAGACTCTTATATCAACATTATCCATCTCAACCTCTCCACCGTGAAGTCAACCATCCACTCCTCCACTCCGGACCATTATCAATACACCCAGTGGAATCCCTACAACTCCTCCTCAATCATCTGCGATCATAATAACCTCATCTTCCTAACCACAGGGATCATCTTCTGCAAATCCCCTTGTTAGTAGTTCAGCAATGGCCCAGTCTCCATGGAACAACCCTAGGGCAGTCTTAATGCCTGCACCCTTGAGTCAAATACTGGCCCATCCTGAGAAATGACTGCCTAAGTTCAATCCCGAGGTAGGCATGCTAGTAGAAGATCACATAAACAAATTTATGCTATCTATTAACCTCAACGAGGTTACTAATGAAGATGCCATTGTTCGATTGTTTCCTTATACTCTGCAAGGAACAACTAGATAGTGGTATTTCTCATTACCCTCTAGATCTATTACCAGTTGGGACATCTTCCAAGACCAATTCCTAACCAAGTTTGGTGATGACAAGTTTATGGCAACGTTAATCAACAACCTATCCAACCTTAGAGCGGAATCTAGAGAGCCTATCAAAGATTTCAATCTACGTTTCAATAAAATTCTAAAAAAAATTCCTACTGCTTCCCAGCCCAGCGAGGAAGTGTGATGTGAATGGTATATCACTGCATTACCATCAAACATAGAAATATTCATGGACATAGCGAAGAAAACAACCCTAACTGAAAACATGAAAGAAGCCATAGCAGTAGAGAAATGTCTAATAGCCTTAGAGAAGAAATCCGCGATAGAAGAACGTAAATCTAAGAAGGTCACCTTCAAAGAAGACTCCAAGAAGAAACAAGCAAAAGATCCATTCAATTTGGAGGGATTGCAAAAAGTTCTGAAGACCATGTCCAATGAAATGGTCGACATAAAAAAGAAAGTAGCAGAAACTTTTCAAAAAGGCCCTACAAAGCTTTTAAAAGAGGCCCGTCAATGGATTCAAGGCCACCCAATGCTATAACAAGTGCTGAATCCGAGGAAGAGGAAGAGGAAATTGCCACTGAAGGGAAAATCGATGATGAAGAAGTTGTAGAATTACAAGGAATGTGGGATTTCATCCTCCCACAAGAGGAAGATCAAGAAGTATTTCCAGTTAACACACGAAGTAGAAATCAGTTTGATCCTCCCCAAACTACCCCAAAACCAAATAGCGCAAGCTCTGCAACAAAGGATAAAGTCGTAACAAAGAAAATGACATCTAAAGCGACTCAAACTAGCCCAGTCCAAATAGATTCACCTACTCCATCTAAAATGCTGATCGTTTCGGATGAAATGGAGTACAATATTATAGAAGACATGAAAAAGACTAGGGCTAACATTACTCTGTACAAATTGAGCAAGCTAAAGCATCAACAAAAGATAATGATGAAAGAATTACATGTTGTGCTAGTTGCACCTTTGCCTACTGCTGTAATTTCTCAAGCTTCTCAGAACATGGGAAGACCCCCAACTAATACGACTAACAAGATTTATCCAAATGACATCGCTTTAATTGAAGGAAGATCAATATCTCATACTCCCCCTTTTCTCCTTGCTTATGAATTTTTTAACAAAAATGTACATAATTGTTTAGTGGATTCAGGTGCTTCATCGAATATTTTACCAAAGTCCATATGCACCAAATTAAACGTTCAACCACAAAAATCCGTTGTTCGCATACTTCAGCTGGATCGATCTCAAGTCGAAGTCATTGGTGAGCTAAATCAAGTAACCATAGGGCTGTCATCTAACCCGAAGGTATGTCAAGTTATTGACATTTTAGTCACCGATATCCCTGAATTTTATGGCTTAATTCTTAGCAGGGATTGGTCAGAAAAACTGCATGGATACTTCGCAACTAACTGGTTGCACATGTGGCTGCCTTACAATGGTAAGCCAAATCAAATAAAAGTTGAACGAGAATTACATCAGAAGTACATAGTAACGAAATTAGAGGGCGAAAATGAACCAGTAGCATCTAATAGTAGCATAATTGGCAATTACTTAGTGGATTCTTTTCTCGGCAATTTTAATGCTCATACATCACCTTATTTGGAACATTTTGTTTTATTCCAAGTCGAAAATTTTTCTCAAACGGATAGTTCAAAATGTATCAATTTTTTAGATAGACCTATAGATAAATCTTTGTTTTGGAAATTATTTTTTGATGGTTCTAAATCTAACGAAGGAGTAGGAGCAGGGTGCGTGATAATTAGTCCAGAAGGAGATAAAATCATGTTAACATGCAAGCTCGAATTTGATTGTACCAACAATACAACAGAATATGAGGCTTTACTCCAAGGGTTGTACAAAGCAATCAAGCTAGACATAAAGTAACTCCAAGTCTTTGGAGACTCTGAAATTGTAGTCAGACAGGTACGAAATACTATACATTGCTTATTAGGTCATTTAAAACACTATCAATCTTTAGTTCAAGATCTAACTGAGCATTTTATAGCATTCAATATTTCATCAATACTATACGTAGCTTCTAAGCTCATTCCTTCAGAAGATTTTAGTCTAGATAGATTCTCAATAGAATTAATCTTTAGACCTTCTATTCCTGACAACATCACAAATTGGAGAATATTCAACGACGATCCTGATATCGTAAATTTCCTTACTTCTGAAGGATCCTACTCCAACCAAATAATTGACGAAGATCAACTTGATCGACAATTACAACAAGATAGAACGAACAATGCTATACCTAAATCAGTGGTCAAGTTAGAAGACCTGTACGATTTGAAAGATTGGTTTAAAAGGTCTACCAATTCGAAGCTCCAAAATTCAACTTTGAATTATGAATTAGTAAACCTAGGAACCGATGCCAAACCCCAAAACATAAATCTAGGCCTTGTCCTAGCCCCTGAAGAAAAACTAGCATATATTCGTCTTTTGAGGCAATACAAAAACGTTTTTGCTTGGAACTATGATGAACTTAAAACATACGACACTTCTATCATCCAACATGCTATTCCAATGACCAATAATGAAAAACCTGTCCAACAAAAATTGAGAAAAATTCATCCCAACTTAGAAAATCAGATAAAAACTGAACTCAATAAGCTGTTGAAAGCCTAGATAATCTTTCCCGTCAGACATTCTAAATGGGTCTCCAATATGGTACCTGTTAGAAAGAAAAACAAAGATATTAGAATTTGTATTGACTTTCGCAATCTTAACAAAACCTGTCAAAAAGACAATTTTCCCTTACCATCTATGGAGTACATATTGTAGGCAGTGGCAGGCTCAGAATTAATGTCCTTCTTGGATGGACTTTCAGGATACAATCAAGTTCTAGTACATCCTAATGATCAATTGAAAACCACATTCAGAACTAAATGGGGCACATATACATATCGAAAGATGCCGTTTGGTTTGATTAATGCTGGTGCCACATTCCAGAGAGCCATAGACATTGCATTTAAAGGTTTAGTCAATAAATCTGTAGTAATTTATTTGGATGATATAATCGTGTACTCCAAGAAACGAAGCGACCATCTCAAAGACTTGAAACAAATCCTCCAACGATGTTTAAGGTACGTAATTTCACTTAACCCAAAGAAATATTTTTTCGCATTAAGTGAAGGGAAACTTCTAGGATTCATAGTGTCAAAATCTGGAATTCACATCGATTCTGACAAAATCAAAGAAATTTCTGAAATATCCCTACCCCATAACAAAAAAGCCATGCAATCTTTCCTTGGTCAAATCAATTTTGTAAAGAGATTTGTTCCAGATTTTTCACGAATCGCATCTCCTTTACAAACCATGATAAAAAAGAATTCTAATTTTAAATGGGGCCAGGATGAACATGAAGTGTTCAACCTGATCAAACAGGCTATTATTAATGCTCCATCTTTAGCAACTCTGAATTTTTCAGAGCCTTTTATTTTATACACATTTGCCTCAGATAGCTCATATGTTGCGATACTCACTCAAACGAATCAAAAAAAGGTGGAAGCACCAATTGCCTTTTTCAGTTCAAATTTGCAGGGTGCTAAATTAAATTACTCAGATGTGGAGAAACAAGCTTATGCTGTTTTCAAAGCAATCAAATACTTCAGATCTTTTCTACTCAAAACCCATACTAAAATTATAGTACCGTTTCCAGTGGTAAGGAATCTTCTAGTACAAAAGGATGTGGGTGAGAAGAGGGCCAATTGGGTAACTACCTTACAAGAATATGACATAGAAATTAAACCAGCAAACATTGTAAGAGGTCAAGGCTTTTGCAAAATGCTGGCTAGAGCGTCGCAAATCTCTGAAATTCCATCTGTAGAGGTATAAGTGTGCGAGGTAAGCCTAAATGATGTAGAGTCATTATATGTTGATATCATTTATTATCTTAAGAATGGATATGCTCCTTCATACCTCGATCATAGTGAGAAAAGAGCTCTAAGGTTGAAAGCCAAACAATATCATCTCATAAATGATATCCTTTTTAGAATGAATTATGGTTCTGTTCTCCTTAGATGTCTTGAGGAATCTGAAGCTGATAAAGTTTTGCAGGAACTCCACAATGGGCCTGCAGACGGACACTATGCTGGAGATGCTACTGCACATAAAATCTTACGCATAGGGTATTACTGGCCCATGTTATTCAAAGACTCGCACAGTTACGTGAGGAAATGTCAAGTCTGCCAAACTAATGCTGGGAGACAAAAGAAACCATCTTTACCACTACAACAAGTTAACATCGACCAACCTTTCAGTCAGTGGGGATTGGACATAATAGGTGAGATCGTTCCTCACTCTTCCAAGCAGCATAGATATATCCTTATAGCAACAGATTATTTTACTAAGTGGGTAGAAGCAGTTCCACTCAAGACAGCTAATGCTAAAAATATCATTGATTTCATAGATCAATTTATAATCACCAGGATTGGATTACCTTCCGCTTTAATGTGCGATAATGCATCATACTTTTCTGGAAATGCAATGATTGAATTTGCACTTAAAAGAGGATTCAAACTTAAATATTCAGCCAATTATTATCCACAGGGCAATGGGTTAGCCGAGTCTACAAATAAAAACCTAATCAGGATTATCAAAAGAACAGTAGATCAAAATCATAAAAGTTGGCATAAATCCTTAATATACGCTTTATGGGCAGACCGAATAACGAGAAAAACTTCCATCGGCACTTCTCCCTTTAATTTAGTTTATGGGAGAAAAGTGGTTCTTCCTACTCATTTAGCAATTCCTTCTTTGTCTCTAATTCAATAGATTGATGAAGTACCAACTTCCTCATTACACCTAAGACAAATGGAAATAATCAAATTAGAAGAACAATGAGAACGAGCTAAGAAAACACATGCTCATCATCAAGAACTAGTAAAATCCTCTTTTGATTCAAATATAATGACCAGAAAAGATTTTCAGATGGGAGACTTAGTTTTAAAATGGGACAAGGCACATGAAGAAAAGGGGAAACATACAAAATTTCAAAGAATGTAGCTTGGTCCTTTTCAAATTGTAGAAGTATTAGGTCCATCGACATTTGTGTTACAGGATTTAACAGGTAAAAGAGACTCTTTGCGTGTCAATGGACAAATTCTTAAGAAATATTTTCCATAGAAGATTATTCTTCTATTTTTGTAGAGTAATAGTTTTTCTTTTTCATAATAAAACCAGTTGTGAATGGTAACATTAGGTATCTATGAAAAAGACACCAACTCTCTTTCAGTTTTTGATTTTTCGCTTGTATAAATAGAAAATCTTTTGGAAAATTGATCTTTATTATTGAAAGATACAGTTAAAGACTCTAACCTAGATATGACACTAGTTTCAACTTCATAAAGTTTGATGAAAATAACCTTTAGTGAAGAAATTGTTTTATATCAGTGCAACAAAAGGTATCAATAACAAAATAAAGATTCTCTGTAGAACAACTACTTCCAAAAACTCTATCATTGTCGTCCAGAGCAATCTAAAGGAAACAATGACTTCCTCCCTACCAAGGAAATCACAACTTTCAGAGGAACAATCCAAGGATACACTTCATCTTGAAGAATGAGAGGTCTCATCATGAGTCGGCTTATCATAATCACAGATATTATAACTTGTTGACTTTGCCAAATACTGCATACCACAACATGGCAATGACTCAAGATT
The DNA here is from genome assembly GCA_000404065.3 of Pinus taeda. Classification (NCBI taxonomy): domain Eukaryota; kingdom Viridiplantae; phylum Streptophyta; class Pinopsida; order Pinales; family Pinaceae; genus Pinus; species Pinus taeda. The sequence goes on from APFE031379076.1 coordinate 23,886, forward strand.
GTTACAATCAAGAGGGAAGGGGTCTCATCACGAGCCAGCTTGTTCAGCAAAGTTATAAATCGAGTGAATGATTGTGTCATAAATTGGCTATGAAACCAATACATTTTTCTTTAAGAATAAAAAGAAAATCAAAACAATAAGTGTGGATGTGGATTCTTCTTTGAGAGTTGTAGGTTTCTGTAAGTAGGATACAGGATCATTGCTGGGTAATAGGTAACCCTGTCGAGGCTATAAATGCCTGCTGGCAGCGGAGGCTCTACCTACAACAAATGAACATATTTAAAACTAGTTACAGAGAAGACTTTGTTTTATCTTTACAGACCAAGTAATGACTGATCTAAACACAAGGACTAACTTGAGGGAGCAAATAATCAAAGTTTAAAGTAGCTTAAACAAAATGTCATTGACAGGTTAGAGCATAATGTACTTTATCTTTCCATAATAAAGTTTAATTTTCTGAAAATTTTTCTATTTTGGAAGCTGAAAAAATTCAATAGAAACACAGAGATAACTGGTTCTTCCAAGTGAATCGCCAATTGTTGTAGCCACCAACAACCCCCCTCCTTATGAAGTGTTATTGCTAATACTAAATAAGTGGGGACCCTCAGTAAAAAATTAAAAAAAATCAATTAGTGTTATATTTCCTTTTAGATGAAACTTACAACATCATGGACTTAGGAAAATACCTTTGAAGAATCTAAAAACCTAAGTTTCATAATGAAGAAAGTAAATTCACTCCTTAAGAGATATCGCTTCACTCAAAGAATGATAGGGTACCTTCTAATGAGTTAAAATTATAAAAAACACGAGATTGCGACGCGAAACTTCATCACATCGCACACATTAAAGAAACACTCACATTGAAAAACTTTAAAATCGCCGATATGCGATATCGCATATCGCGCATCGCAAAAATTACATGAATTACACATAAGGATTATAATGATTAAGCGATCTGCGATATTGCGATATTGTGATACTGCGAAGTTGCGATATTGCGATATTGTGACCTTGTGATAGAATAGCACAATGAGATTGCGATATTGCGATACAGCGATTTGCGATATCGCAAAGCAAAATCGCAGGACCTCTCCATCGCAGTTGGTTCTAGCTCATTATTCGAGAAAAAATTTTCTAAACCAAGAACTGGTCATGCATTTTAATGCGAATTAATGAGGTGTTTCCAGTTGTTAATGAAGTATGGTGTTGTGTTTTTCGAAGAACTAGTCCACGTAAGGTGGCATGTTTTGCATATCTTTCGCATTTAAAGTTTTCTTGTCATTATTTTTTTTTTACTTCCACCTCAAATGTAAACTGCAGGAACAAAGGACAAAGTATTATACAAGGGAGTATGTAGAAAACTATGAGGAGGAAAGGCAGTACTCCAATGTCCATTCTGGAAGGCACACCTAATCCACTTAAGGGAGAGAAAGAGCCGCAGAACTCTTTTGAGGCATCCATCACAGATTTCTCATATACAGCCATGGTTGAATGGGTACTGAACGATGTCGATAACAGAAACAGACAGTTTAATGCTCAGGGCCAGGAGGTCACAGAATCACTATTTTTACAAATTTTGAGCTTTATACCCAATAGGAGAAAAAGCCGCAAGAAGTAAAAAACGCATCGGGGAAGCCCAGATCAAGAAACAGAGGCAGTTTCCGATGCGCGATTAGCGCTTAGCGCTAATCATGCATCGCTGAGAAAAATTGCTCGAAAAGGAAGGCTCCTAATTACTCAGTCACCTACAAGCCCCGAAAATTGTAAGAAAGCAGCGATAGGAACAAACTGGAATCAGAAAACTAAAGGAAAAGCAGAAGCAGTCCAAGGGTTAACCAAGTTGAAATGGGATTATTACCAGGTATACATGGTAATGCCACATAGTCATTGGATGACTCTCAAGTATATCATCAATTTTACTGAGAGGATAATGCCAGCTCTTGCCGATTCTATTTGCTTAACTCAACCAAAGACGGAAGACAGTCAGCCGACTCCACTCAGGAAAATAATGAATGCTTGCGACGTTAAGGAGCAAATTTAGAAATAGTTAGATAGTAGATTTAATTTTAGAAATAGTTTTCCTTAGAAAGAGGATGGTCATTTAAACCAAATCCTCAATTTCTATAAATAAGTTATTTAGTTAGTAGTACTTAAACCCTTCTCATGCATTTAGAGAAGGGTCCAGAAATTTATCAAAACTTGTCCTCAGAACATGCACTTTTGCACCCTCAGAGGAGGTTTTGGTGAATGAATGGAACAGGGTTTATTTGATATTTGCATTTGATATCTGCTACTGATGTTGCACTTTTGTACTCTTAGTGGATGTTAAATCAAGGAGAGATAAATTGATTGTCGCTTGAAGCACATGAGTAGGACTAGTTATAAATGGCACTTTTATATCTTAACCATTTCTGCTTATGCATTAAAGTGATATTCAGTTTTTAGTGGTTTATATATTACAACATGGATGCCTGAGTTACCATTTGGAACTTTTGTACAATGATAACTATTTTTTTATGCTTAGTGTAGGAATAGCTCATTTATGCGATAAGTTTTCACAATTGTTTCGTCTAACTTCTTATACAAAGTAGTTCATCTTTATTGAATTCTTTTCTTATAATAACTGAATGATCTTTATTACCAGTTATTGTTTGAAATATTTTTAGATCGCATAGAAGAAAGATCACACCCTGGGTTAGCATAAATTTTGATGTTTTTGTGTTTATTAGAATACAATAGCATAGCATTAGATTAGAATTAGGATAGAAGTATTCCATTTAGAATAGAAATACCCATCTTTCTCACACACACATTGAATTGGGAAACTGGTCCCACATCCCCAGTCGGACTCGCTATACCAAATGGATAAGGAGCTACAAACCAAGGTCCGGACCGGGTGGGTATCCCCCTTGTTGTTGACCCGATTTTCGGGGCCTTCAACAACAACCTCAATAACAAATGGTCCCTTCCAAAGAAAATCAAATTTCCCATGATTCCCTTTATCTTCCCTCCTGGAGTCCCATTTCAGCACTTTGTTTCCTATGAAAAAATCTTCAGCTTTTGTTCTTTTATCAAAGATCTTCTTGAGTTTATCTTGTAGTACCTGGGTTCTGTGATATACTTCTGATCTTGTTTATTGTAAGTGAATAGTTTGATTGATCCTTCTCTGAATATCATTCGGCTCTACTTGTATTTCTTGCAGCAACTTGACCACAGGGATTCCTAAAGAGGAGGGGAAAACAGCCTCTAGACCATACACCAATTCATATGGACTTGTTCCAATGGACCTTTTTGTGGTCAATCTATCTGCCCACAGTGCATTGATAAGTTTTTTGTGCCAATTCTTTTTATTCTCTTCTAGGACCTTTTTGATAATGTTGATGAGGCTTTTGTTGGAGGACTCAGCTAGACCATTACCTTGAGGGTAATAGAATGTGGAGTGACCTAAGGTAATGTGGTACCTATTACAGAAGTTGATCGGATTTAAAGGCAGCTACATTGTCTGTAGTGATCTTTTCTGGATAGCCAAATCTAGATAAGATATTAGTCTCTAGGAATTGTATGACGATTGAGTCATTGGCTTGCCTACAAGGGATGGCCGTTATCCACTTGGTAAAGTAATTTGTGGCTATCAAAATCCATCTATGCTGGCCAGAAGATGAAGGGTCGATCTCCCCAATAAAGTCTAAACCCCATTGTTGAAATGGCCTTTCAGTTGAAATAGGTTTGAGGGGCAAGGGCAGCATCTTTTTCTTGCCTTCAAAGATTTGGCATTTATGGCAAGACATTACAAATTTTTTCACATCATCAAATAGTGAGGGCCAATAAAATCCAGCCCTTAGGATTTTATCAGCTTTTGATTTCCAATATAAGTGTCCTCCATAGTCTCTTGCATGAAATTCCTTGAGGACTTTGTCAGTTTCATCCAATGTTAGGCAATTAAGCAAAATACCTTCATGATTTTTCCAAAATAAAACATTATCTATGATACAAAACTTTGAAGCTTTCATTTTCAAGAATCTCCTTTTGGTTCTGGATAACCCTGGAGGAGCTTGCAGGTTTAACAATACAAAACATATCTCAGTGTACCAAGGTGATTGTAAGAAGGCTTGATTGATCTGTGGAGTCGCCATCTCCTGGTCGTTATCGAGTTCATTGATGCCAAGGGCTTGGAAGTTGGTTTCGGTCATTAGTTTGGCTAGCCCTTGTCCTTTTATGAGTTTTGTTGGCTTAATCTCAATGTCATATTCTAAAATGTTGGCTATCCATTTGCCCCTTTTACCTTCAATTCCCTCTTGAGTGAGAATATCTTTAACCACTGCATTTGGAACATAGGCAATTATGTGAGAACACAAGATAGAGATCCTGAAATCCTTTATGGCCTTCACAAGAGCATATGCCTACTTCTCCATGATTTGGTATTTGAGGGGGGCATCTCTAAGTGTTTTGCTGAAGAAAGCAATGGGTTTCTCACATCCTAAATCATCTTTCTGTAATAGGACAACAGCAATAGTATGCTCAGATGCAAAAGAAAAGATTATGAAATCTTTATCAAACCTTGGACTTGTAAGAACAGGTGTTCTTGTCAAAGCTATTTTGATTTCCTCAAAGGCCTGCTTGGCTTCTATTGTCCATTTGAATTTAGAATATTTCTTCAGCATATTATTCAATAGTCTAATTAGTTCGACCAAATTGGGGATGAACCTTCTCAGGAAATTGATCTTGCCTAGGAAAGCTTGTAGTTCTTTAATGTTTCTTGGGTGAGGGACTTGAAGGATAGATTGAATTCTGTCTGGGTCAATTCTTATACCATCCTTTGAAATTATATGACCTAGGAGTTTGCCCTCTTCTAGGCCAAACAATGATTTCTTTGGGTTCAATGGTCCGGCATATTTTCTGCAAATTAGGAACACTTGTCTGAGATGTTTTAAATGTTCTTGGTCTGATTTTGAAAAAGCAGTAAGATCATCAAGGTATATGACTAAGAAATCATGAATCTCCTTAGCAAAGGCTATGTCCATCACTCTCTGAAATGTGGCCCCTGCATTTTTTAGCCCAAAAGGCATTTTGACATATTTAAAGGTTCCCTAAGGAGTTGTAAATGCATTTTTGTCCTGATCATCTGCGTGGACTAAAATTTGATTAAATCTTGAGAATCCATCTAACAATGAGATCCTAGAAGCTCCGACTACCCTTTGAAAAATGTGATCCATCTTTGGTAAGGGGTAGTGGTCTTTGAGGGAGACTTTATTCAAATTTCTCAGGTCAACACAAAGTCTTATCTCTCCAGTTTTCTTTCTAGTGGGCACTAGATTTGAAATCCATTCTGAAAACCTAATGGGTGCAATTATTCCAGCTTGATACATTCTTATGACTTATTTTTCAATAAGGGGAAGGAGGACTGGATTGATCCTCCTCAGCTTTTGTTTAAAAGGTTTATGGTTTTCTTTCAAGGGTATTGCATGTTGAATAACATAAGTGTCATAGGATTTAAGGTCCTCGTAGCTCCATGCAAAGACATCTTGGAACTCTTTGAACAACTCAATGTATTTTAGTTTTTTGTCAGGAGGTAATGTTTTGGAAAGTTTTATCATTTTGGGGTTTTCTGTGGTCCCAATGTTACAGTCCTCAATTTCTGCATGTAGTGGTTGCATTTTTGGCTTTCTGGGAATGTCATTTGAATCAAATATATCTTCTGAAGGAGTTAGGCCTATGGGTAGGACATTGTCCTTCAGCTCAATTACTTCGAATTCTTCCTCAATCATTTCATCCAGGTTTGTTTGTTTAAGTTCTTGCAGTTTTGTGTGATTAAAAATTGTTGGGTTCAAAATCAAATTTGCTACTTCAACCGATATATCTGGGTCAACTTTATCAATTTGCTGTTGATCATCAATAGTGCTTGTATCTATGTTTATACTTGAGAATTCTTCTTTCAAGGTCAAGAAATTATTTATTTGTGTGCCATTCTCAAATACTTGCCAATTTTTCACATTATCTAGGACAGCAGGTCTGTGTTTGATTTCAACGATGAAGTGGTGCCTGGGCTTAAAAGGAAGTTTGCAAGTGCTGGAAAAAGTTGCCAAACTATGTGCATGTAAGTTACGACTTCTTGGAATTTAGTGAGCTGAAATTCTAAGAAGATGTTAAGTAATTCAGTTGCTGCTTCTCTGTAAGACCTTAGCCTGAGATCGTTTGTAGAAAAATTTCCCTTCATCTTTTGTATAATTAAATCAGAGTCCCCTAGTATCGAAATCTTAGTTGCCCCTAGACTTCTAATCAGTTTGAGGCCCAGCAAAAAGGGCTTCATATTCAGCCATATTGTTTGTACATCTGAAATTTAGCCTATATGCATGACCCTGAGCATGGTCATTTTGTATGTTGTATATCCAAACCCCTGCCCCTGCTCCTAATTTGTTCACTGAACCATCAAACTCTAAGTACCATAAGATTTCTTGGTCATCAATAGCCTTAATAGTTTTGGAAGCTTGTTCAGTGGGTAGGTTTGGCTTTTGTAACTCATGTGATATGTCATTTTGGTTGGTTGTATCATTCATGTCAACAATTTTTTGATTTTGGGCACTAGATTGTTCATTCATGCTTTCTGTTTGTGTTGTTTTCAAGAGCTTGACATCAGTTTTGGGACACATGTCAGCATTGTATAGGATAAATGAATCCATGTAAGAGTGAATGGAATAGATGGGGAAGTTTTGGGGCTTTTCTTGACTGCTAACCACATATTTCATCAATGTTTCCCGGTATAATCTCTTTGGCTGGCCAAAGACTGAAATCGTGGCATAGGACATATCTAGCTACAAAGATCCTTGGAGTTTGGCACCCCAAGATCTAGACAAAAGCATACCATACATAGGTGGAATGTCAGCTACCACCACATCCATCAAGATTGTTTTGGCTGGATATTGGACTAAATATACCCAAAGGTCTTTGATTAGGCATAGACACCTGACCTAGCTGGAATCAAAGGAGAACAAGTCTTTGTAGGGCCTTGTGATGTCTAGATCTAGCTTTTCCATCATAGACTTAGGCATTAGGTTATGGGAAGCCCCTGAATCAAACATTATGTTGTGAAACACTTTGTCATGAATGTTTAAGCTCACATAGAATGGAGGGACACCTCCATCTACTGATTTTCCATTGACTTCCGGACCAAAAATCAGTTCTGGTTGGTCATCCAAAACATTGATTGCATCCCTATTATTTGCTATTTGCAGTGACCTATTGATTTGCTGTCTGTAAACTTCATGTTTTTAGCTTGCCAATTTTTGTTTCTAAGTGAAAAGGTTTCTATATCTGAATTTTTATATTTTGGGCAGCAAGCTTTTCTTTTCCAGCTGAGTTTTCATTGAGCTTCTCTTGATTATGTATACTGTTATGAGGTACATCTGATTTGGAATTATTTTCTAGAGGGTTATTCAAATCTTCTGTTGGAGAATGGGATGTGAATGAATGGTTTCTTGAAGGCTGTAAGTATGATACATCTTCCACAATAACTTCCTTTGGCTTTGTTTTATCAAAGGATTCTGTTGGGACAGCTTTATCCTTTGATTTCTTAGGCTATTTAGAATCTTTCAGCTTGGTAGGTTTAGGCACATCTATGGTTCTGCTTCTCAATTTGTATTGTTTATGAACCTCATAGACTGTTGCATCATAGCCTTCTCTAAAATCAAATCACTCTCCAGATTTGGTTTGAAATTGGTTGACTTCGTGGGCCTCTTGGTCATCTTGGGTTAAAAAAACTTGTTGTTCGCTATCTAGGCCCATTAAGTTAATGTGAGGGTCCTGTGTCAGTTCACTTGAGGTTGAGGCCTCTTCATAATTCTCTTGAAATGGAGGTCTAATATTCTGATCAGGGCCAATCCTTCCAGAAGTAGGGTTTTGGCCTTTTCTAAAGTTTGGGGTTCTTAATGAGTTACTTGGTTGCCCTTCCCAGGATGACTTTCTTTCAATGGTCTCTACCCTGTCTCCCAATCTATCCATTCCTTTGATGATGGCATCTAATTTCTGTTCAAATGCTGAAGGTTCTTCTTTGAATGTTGTTCTTCTTTCAGTTCTAGCCCGGTTGCGTTTGGAAATCAAGTATGCTTCTACACTTACAGCTACATTTTTCATGTCTGCCTGGCTTAGTGGGGCTCTTTCCCTCAGTTGATATGCCATGTTTGAATCAAATCCATCAGGGAATTTGATCAAGGCTAAGTTAGGTGGAGGTCTAAGGTTTTATGGGATGGCATTGTATACATTGTTGAACCTAGCACAATAGTCTTGGACAGTTTCTTGTGGACCCCTTTTTAAATTATCATATTCAGTTAAAATGTGTAAAGGGTCTTTAATCTTTTCCCATCTGTTTAGGAAGACTTGATATAGGGCCTCAGGATTGGCTATATAGTTTGCAGCAAGTGACCTAAACCAGGTCCGTACATCACCAGTTAGACTTTGAACAAAGATCTTCATCCTCACATCATCATCATCATCAATTTCATAGTTTTCAAAATAATCCTGCATCTTCTTAGTGTGCTGTTGGGCTGTATAGGAACCAGCACCATCAAAGTAAGTGATCTTGCTTGGTAGTCTTGGGGCATAGCCCCTGGATTGGCAGGCAACTGCAAGGGAGCATATCTATTGGCCATATTTACAGGGATAAATGGGACAACAGGAAGTAGTGGAACAACTAGAACAACAGGAAGTAGTGGAACAGTTGGAACAACAGGGCTAACGGTGGAAGAATGTGAAGCAAATGAAGAAGTAGAAAAGATGCTTTGAGAGGTGGATGAAGAACTAGGGGAAGCAACAGTAATGTGAGGACGCATAGAAACTTTAGCAGGAGTTGGGATATAGTTCTGGTGAACGGTTTGAAGGTTTGAATCAGCAGATTTTTCTTGTTCTTCTTATTTCCTAAGGGTCTTAGGGATCAAATTAGGATTTTCAAAAATAGCTGGAGGATTTGGGTCAGGGTTTGACCTGGTGTAATGAGTCTTCTTCTTTGGAGCCAGCTTCCAAAATTTTTTTTTAGTGTTTTTCTGGGAATGTTTTGCAATTACAGCTCTAGACAATATCTTATAGGAAATTCTTTTGGAACATGGGAGGCTTTGGGCTTTCCTTTGAATATTTAAAAATAGGAAAACTAATCAAATCTTTGGAATGGCTATTTAAAGCCTAAAACTAAACCGAAGTTTGACTGAAGCAGCTTTTACTTACTCCTGTGAATGCACAGCAAGAACAATTTCAGAGGCTACCTGGCTAACTTCAGGCTCCATCTGTAGTTTTTAGAAAATAAACAGCAATAAGAAATAGTCATTCAGGTCCCCAGTGGAGTCACCAATGATGTTATCACTTAGCTTGTTCCCCACCTCCTGAAGGGAATACGGCCGACGTAACCACTAACCAATCTTTCAACTGCAGGTCCTAGCCTACCTGCAACTAGAGAGGGCTCTCTCTTTGTAATTTAGCTTTATTTTGGAGTATTTTAGGCTAGTTATGATGAACAGGGTTTTGATTTAAGTGTGTTGGATGGTGATTTTAAACAGAGCTGAGGTGCAAGTGTAAAACAGTTTGTTCCATTGGGTAATGGAGTCAATGAAAGTGTACTGCCGAAAGTGTTTCTTGGGGAAATCATAATGCTACAGAGCAGGATAGGAAACTTAGGAACAATATTTAAATCTGGAAATGATGGAATGAAGTTAGGGAATGAAAGGCAATTAAGAATCTTTCATTATGCTGGCAGAGGGAACGTGTATGAATATTACTCAGGAGCACTTGAGAATTCCTAAACAATATTCAAAATGAAGGAATTAGTGCAAACATGAGCAGTTAAGAATTCATATTTATCACTAATCCTGAAGAAAACATAATTAATAGCAGAGATTGAACACAGGGTGCATTAAAACAAATCCTGTGCTATTCTTCTTCTCTGTTACCAAGATTATGAAACATATATGAGTTTGCAAACACAGAAAACATAAACAAAGCTTTAGAATAACTTATTGTTCCATAGAATGACACAGGAATTCTGTAGCAGATCCCAGAACATCTAATCCACCTTCAGACGGTTCAGAAACAATGAACTTCAACAGCAATTTGTATTATAACAGTATGATAATTTACAGCGCAGTCCAGAAAGAAAATCACCAACCCCAAATACATCCTATGGGGAGGTATATATACAAAAATGAGATACAAAATATCTAGTTGATGAGTCTTCATGCAATAAATTTCATCACCAACTCTTCAAGAAAATAGATGAAGGAAATAAATGCTGCAGTAATTGTCGGTGTGCTAGCTGTCTAATTTGTCAGAGATATTTGACTTTTTGGACCAACTGAGTCAGCTGAGGCTACACCATTAATTTGCAATTTTTGGGCTTGTTGTCCTAGTGCTTTGCTGAGTCACTACTTTGACTTCCTCTGCCTCTTGTCTTTATGCTTTGTTCGGTGCCCGCGTACTCAATTTTTCTGACCTGTAGCTGACTAAAATCTGAAGCTGAAAAAGAGTAAAAAGACTGAAATTACCTGGGAAAAATTTCCAACATTGCTCGCCACCAATCATCTAGAGGTAGCTGATGTCTTCTTATCTTTATGAGTGTTTCATCAGCCTCTGTGTATCTATAAAAATTTGGTGGGACCTCAAACAGATGATTGATTTCATGCTCAATGTCAAACAGGTTTTCTAATTTATCATAAAGAGATTGTCCAGAGGGAGGTCCTGCTTCTTCTAAAGGACTTGAAGACGATGTAATCTGATTTGTAAGATAGTTATTGATTCTGGTAGTATATTGTTCACAGGACAGTAGCTTTCCAACACTAGTCAATAGGCTGGGCAGTCCTCTGCTTTGCAATGCTGTCATTTTTATTTTGAATTCATTTATTTCTGCCTGCATTTCCTGGCACTTTCTTTCTAGAGTCTGCACAAAAATTTCTCATGGTCAGCACCTTTTTTGCTGTCAAAATAGTATATGTTCTACTACTGATGTCTAATGCTGCCAATTCCTCTTTGGTATGAGTGTTCAGGAAATGAATCATTTTATTTGCCTGCTCTGGCATAATTCCCAATGCTGCTCTAGCCCTTTGAGTCTCAAATTGAGCTAGGCCTATCAATTCGATTTGTTCATGTATGGCTTGAATTGATCGCCATTGGTCAGTGATTTCTTGGCCAATTTTGGCCCATAAAATATTTTTGATTTCAGCTAAAGTTTTGTCTAAGGTAAGATCTTTTTCTAAGGACTTTATTTTGTTGTCCAAGGCTTTTATTTCTCTTTGCTTCTCAGCCACTGTCATCTTGGACTTGTCATAGCTTGCTTCTAGCTTGGCCAACTTTTCTTTGGCCTTTTTCACCTCTGTCACCTGAATTTCTAGCTCTTTGACTGCTTTCATCATGTCTTCCATACTCATGCTAGATTCTGGTGTTGTTGTTGATGCTGCTATAGCATCTGTAATTGATGTAGTCGTTGTGGATGATGAAATGATAGGAGGGATTGCTGTTGTTTGTGTGGGAGGAATAGTGACAACAGTTGGAGCTGTTTGAGGTGGCTGGGAGGTCGACTCTCCCTACTTGCCTTGCAATGCTCTCTCCAACTCTCCCTCCATCTGTATTATTCTTTGATTCATCCTCATGAGCAGATCCATTGTATCATCAGTTTCTTTTTCTTGCACAAGTTTTGCAGTTTGAGGGTGGATAGTCGCAGGCAAATTTACTTGTTTTTTGAACACAGCAATATCATCTTCTTTCTTCTTCATAAGGGCCTTGATGCCCTTGGCATCCTTAGGATCATGCCCTAGATCCATAATAATTTCCTCCAATGTCTTTATTCTGTTATCTTTGGCTGAGGAAGACATTCTTTCCAAATCCAACCGAGTGTTTGTATTTTTTAATGATTCTTTCAGTTGATGGGCCAACATGGCTTTATCTGCTAAAGTGGCATAGACCATTTCACTTGTTTGCTTGTCCAATTCTATTTGGTCCATGGGATGTATGTCCTTGGCAAGGACCTCTAAGTTTGTCTTTACATAGTCTGCAGCTCTCTAGAGCTATGGAACTTTGGGCTTGAAATGAGTTAAGATCATTTTCTCCTCCTTGATGTCATAAGCTGCCATTAATCTCTTTCGTTTGGAAGGTGTTGCCTTGAGGAATTGATCATACAGCTGTACTCTTAACAACTCATTTTGGGCCTTTATTTCCATGGAATTTCCTTTAATTCCCGGTAGTTGTTTGCTTTGTTGTCTTGAGGAAGACACCTCCATGCCATGTTGCCTCTCTTGCTCCTGCTAGAATGAGCTGGTTGTTGTTTGCTGGCTTGTTTCTCTCTCCCTCCTTGGATTCTCTATGATTTCTTCACTAATCTCTTCCTCAACTTGACGATCAATTCTCTGTATTTTGGCTTCTGGGTGCTGTGCTGACCCACTTGGAGGGGTGGTCTCCTCCCTATCATGCTTCTTACCTCTTTCCTCATTAGCAGGAGTCTGCAAAGCTGGCATGTGTGGTGCCTCCGTTTGCTGTGGAGGGGTTTTCCGTTGACTCTGCTCCTTTGAGGTGGTAGGTTGTTCTGTTCATGTTTCCTGCTGTGCATCCATCACCTCTTTTCCTTTTGCTATAACTGTTGCTGATGTACATGTTTCTTGGGCAGCTTGTGAAGCTGCAACAGTGGATGTGCCCTCTCCAACTTGGTGTGGCAGTTTTAATGTTACCTGCTGAAAAGAATCCAAGCCAAGATTTTTTTCCAAATCTTTGACATTTTTCTCCATTATTTCTTCTTGAGTGATTTCTTCAATTAATGTGCCTTGCACCCGCTCATCTTGATTATCAAATTTCTCAATCTGTGGGACTTTACAATGTTCATATGGTGTCAGCCTATATTTTACCTTTCTGGCACTGATAAAGCCATCGGGGTCATAAGGGACCCACCAGAAACTCCTTTTTAGCTTAGGTTTCTCCCCCAGTATTTGATCAACATCTTTCCAACCTTCTTTCTTGTTCATAATAAAGGGGCCTAGATGGTCTTTAAATTTCAGGCGAGCTTTCTTCTTGGCACTATGAAAATGAGTGAGATATGAATTGATGAGTTGCCTATAATATTCCAAGGCAAACAGTCTCATTGGTACATATCTTGGGAGCCTGTAGGGACAAAGCTCATAGCCATAGATTCTAATGACAGTGTGATTTTGGTAGAGATACCAATCACCTATTTTGTAGTTCTTGGACAACTGCAATATCTTCTGCATGTCATATGATAATCTAGGAGAAGGAGTTCTTTTCAAGAGACAGGAGACTGGGTAAACAAATTGGTCAATGAACTCACAGTAAGAGTAGGGAGAGTTTTGGACCTGATGAAAGATTGACGACCAAAAGATAACAGACCTTCTCTCACCCTTTGAATCCAACTTCTTGATGGGACATTGGAAGCAATCTGACTGACAATACATGAACAAATGATAGATATATGATGAATATTTGAAGACTCCCCCCCTATCTAGCTTCACTAGTTGCTCATGTATTTTATTGGCAATGAACTTGGAATAGTTGTACTTGACAGCAGGGGGTTGTCCTAGGCTATATGCAGACAATAGGACCAACACTGTCTCATCAATGTGCTCACTTGTTTTGAAACCTAGCACAAAGGATATCATATCTACAAGTAGTTTTCCTACTTCATTGAAATTGATATATAAGAAAGGAGGTGGCTCTGTAGGCTAGCGGTCTGCTCTCATGAATGTCTTGGGAATTCTGGCAATCTCAGAGCTGGAGAGTTTGGGGCCTTCATCCAGCAGGTATTTCATAGAAAAAGGGATCAAGAGCTGAGTCTGCTTGAAATTTAGCATTTGGTTAATGGAATTAGGAGTGATATGGAAGAGTATGCTCCCAGATGGAGACTTGACAGCTCTTTGAGTTGGGTCATAGTTCTCAGCACAAAGGTGATTATCTCAAGGAAAGTGTTTACAGAAGGTAGGAAGTAGATGGGAAAATTTGATTCCCAAATGCCATACATGTCACTATTGCTCAAATAACTATTTCTCAGCTGACAGAAGGTCTGCAAGTGGTTTCTGTCCCCAACCAAATCTTGAATGAGGTAGTCCCTATCAGCTAGAGGCATTGCTTCAAGCTCTTTGTTAGGTGCATTGGTAGGAGTAATATTTAAAGCTGCTGGAGTGGCCATCTTGAAGTTTTTTCTATGTTTGTACTTGGAATGAAGATTAGTGGAACAACAGACTAAGGAAAATTGCTTCTGAGGATTTGCAAAGGAGCTGCAGATTGAGTTTAGATGAGGCAATGGTCTTCACTGTCTGTAGCTCTCATAAAGAGGCAGCTTTACAGAGTTCAAACAGGCTTTTCTTTTCTTTGATGAATTCACAGGGTTGATAAGCTACGTGGGAAAAGTGAAGAGGGAATAAAAATGTTTTTTGAGCCAAATAGGTGGAATTTTGCAGAGGAATTTTGGTAAAAAGGGGTCAATGCACGGGCAGTATGAAGATTTTGCCGGCAAAATGAACTAAAAAATGATTTTTAACGGTGAAATTGCAGAGGGGCGTAAGTTCACAGGGTTTCTTTTGGAACAGGGGGATTATCAGTGAATTTAGGCAGCATTTAGGTGCAGGAGTATCTTTAGTTTGGGTATATGCAGGTGTTTAAGCAGCTAAAATGGAGAAAACGGCAAAAAAAGGGGTTAACAGGTGAAATTTCGGGCAAATACCTGGTTTTATGGCACCGAGTGTGGTTGAGCAGGCTCAATGGCGAACAACGGAGTTGAAATTGTAGGCGACAGTGGCTCGGATGATTAAATTCGAGCTTGGGTGGAAAATCAACATAAAATGGCATGCACAACACTCCCGAACTGACCAATGAAAATGAAAGAAAATGGTCGTTTTCGCGTAATTTTATGAAAATTTGGGACTTTTGGCAGTTGTGGCGATGACGTCAGCATGACGTCATTTGGTAGGTAGCGGGTACGACATGGTGATGTGGCGGCTAACTAGGATGATGTCATGGCAGAGGACAGTTTCGCGGGGTGATGACATGAGCAGATGATGTGGCAATGACACAGGGCAACGGTGGGCCGACACGGATGTGACGTCAGTGGTGACGTGGTGCTGATGTCAGGGGGCGGAGGGCGGTTTGTGGTTTTCTCCCGCACCACCTTTGGCCTTGGGCGGTATTAGGGAGGGGGGCTTCGATCACGCTGGGAGAACGACGCGTGGCGGGGGTATGGTAGTAAAACCACCCATCCACTGGACTCTAATCATCGGCAGATCGGGGTTTCAAAAAATACTACCCACCGTTGGATTTGAAACACGGGACATCGGACTGCAGACGGGGCGACAATGAGTGCCGTGCAGATTCAGGGCGCGGGACCCGCTTTTATTAATATTTTAATGTGCACGCCAAGGTTTAGACTTTGGATAGAGGGTTTTATGGGTATGCGTCGGCGGAGTTTAATGTTTAATTTAAACATTTAAACAAAAAACTTAAAGAATGAGTGCGAAGGTTAGAATAGTGAGGTTTATGAGTGAGGGGGTGGACAATGGGTATTATTTGAACCAAAGGTTAAATTAATTCCAAAGTTTAGGACACATAAGGGTTAATATTAGTCCCAAATGGACTAAATATTTCCAAAAACTGTGTTATATAGCTATATTGCTATGGGGTGGGATATTTAATAAACGCTTTGGGGTTTTTACATAGCTTCTTGTAGAACTAGGGGTGGGAAAGTAACATAGGGAGCTAAATAATGAAATCAGAAGTTAATATGACTTTGTGGAGTGAAACTGTAGGGGAAGATGCTAAGTTTATGAAGTGAAACTTAGACATAGGAAATGAATGGAGTGTGGAGTGAAGATTTTTACACAAGAAAAGTGGCTTCTTTTCTTAAGAAAAATTCAAAACATGACTTAGTTTTTTGACAAAAATGCAGTGAAAGCAGGACCTCTTAGGCAGATCCCAAGGTCCTTAAGGGGATGTTAGTAAATGATCTTTGGGGGAATGAAAGGGAATTAGTCATGCTTCCAAAGTTTATGTAACCAAACAACTGCCTTGGTACTTGTGTCATTGATTAGATGGGTGCTTCTTGACAAGAAAAATAATGATCACACACTTGCTTCTGCAACCTCAAGCTGCCTACCCAGCCTAATACACCTAACATTTTTCCTTCTTTTGGATTGGGTGCACTTGAACTGGCAAACCCTAAATGTCTTCTTTTGTTTTGACTACCCTCCTATCTAAATGTATCCTTATCTCAACCAAGGGCCCAGATTAAGCAGTTGGGCTCCTTATTTCCTCTACCTAGCTACTCATCTGCCAAGCTTAAACTATTTGGACAGATATTCAATCTCTATTCTACAACAACAAATTTAAATATGGAATGGTCTGGGTTGAACTGTTGGGCCATCCATCAAGAGTGATAAGAAACAGTATCTCCACATGGTGAACTTGCAAATAAGATAACAGTGACATTTTGATTGGCCAATTTCTTGGTCTCTTGGTTTGGGGCTCATTTTTACTCTTTTTCTGACCAATTGATTTTCTTGCCTTTTGATTATTCCTTTAAGGCATACCCTCTTTTCATTTTTTTATTTTCTTTGTCTGTATACAAAATATGGAACCTTTGCAGCATGCAAGGATGAACATAGTTAGCACTTCCACTATCAATCATGAAAAATGAAACCTATTGGTATAGGAACCTAACACCAAATATTCCACCTCTTGTACTCCAAAGAAACATTTGGAGATTTTTGCATATAATTTCTTCTCCTACAATAGTTTGAACACCTTACCAACATGTTTAACATGATCCTTGCAATACTTGTTGTAGATTAGTATATCATCAAAAAATACTAACACAAATTTTCTAAGGGTTGGAAAATGGAATTCATCAAACCTTGAAATATGGGAGGTCCATTAGTAAGGCCAAAAGGAATGACCAAAACTTCATAATGACCCTCATGAGTTATGAAGGTGGTTTTTAGAATGTATTTAGTCTTCATTATAATTTGATGATATCTTGAATGAAGATCCAACTCGGTGAAGTAAATTTCTTCACGTAGTTCATCCAAATATTTGTCAATAACAACAATGGAAAATATATCTTTACTATTGAGCTTTTTGAGCTCCCTATAATCGAGACACATATGAAATGGTCCATCCTTCTTGTGCACCAATTCTATTGGAGTAGAGAAAGAGCTTTGACTAGGTTGAATTATACAAACCTCTAGCATTTATGTAACCATACGTTCAATTTCACTCTCTTAGGCATACGAATATTTGTAAGGGCTAATGTTTGGAGTAACACTTCGCTGAGTCAAATGAATAGCATGATCATGATCACGAATAGGTGGGATGCCTTTGGGAGTCTCAAATACCTTGGAATCTTTGTCTAGGAAATTTTGTAGATCTGAAGAAATAGATGATTTCATTGTTTGAACCTCTAGTGAGAATAATTATGCAATTACACCCCATTTTATTTATTCATATGATTTGTTGTGCCACTATAATTTATTATCTTTTTTGGTTTCCTTGTGATATCCCTTAATTCAACTTCTTTCCTTCCCAAACAAATTTCAAGAAAAGTTCTTGAAAATTAAAAGCTATCATCCCAAAATATTGAAACAATTAGACTCCTAGTACAACATCAACACCACCCATTAGAATGGAAAGCATTGGACTATTCAATACATATTCCCCGATGGTTAGCTTGATATTATGGCACTTTCTAGAGTAATTTATAGTTCACCCATTTGCAACCATTACTTGACACTGGTGTTGGATATAGGAAGCAATTCAATTCCTCTGCTATTTTACAATGAATAAAATTATGGGTACTAACTGAATCAATCAACATTATTACCTTTAACTTCTTGATATATCCTTCTATCTTGAGAGTTTTCAGAGTGGTAATTCGTGCCAATGCATTACAAGATATGGCTAGATTCATTTTTTCTTTCTCTAGGGTTGGTTCCTATTGTATGTCCTCATATTTTGATGTTTCTTGTTCATTTTATTCCTCCTCTTCATAATGTATGTGAAATAACTTATTTTTAGCACACTTATGACATTTAGTGTATTTGATATCACAACTGTAACAAATCTCCTTTTCTCTTGTTTCCTCCTATGTGGTGTCAACATTGTAGGTTGTGGAAGGCTAGGAGCAACAACACTTCCATATTTATAGTTGTGAGTAGTAGACTTCCTTATTTTTGTAATTTTTCTTTACACTTTTCCTGACACCCTGAATGCCTTCTCCAATGAATCAAATTCCCAAAGGTGAACCTCATGTTAGATTTTATCCTTTAAAATCCATATGAAGACACAATCCTATGCTCCGATGGAATCTCAATTACCCTAATATTCATTTTTTGGAACTCCTCAATGTGATCCTCCATTGAACCCCTTTGTTTGACAATTGTTAATTAGCTAAAGTAGTTGTTGCTCTTTCTATGCTCATAATGTGCTATAATTTCCTCTATAAAAATTAACTAAGCGGCAAGTGGTTTACGAGAACAAAGCCATGAATATCATACTAGCTGATTGGGTTCTAAATATAAATATCCAATGTGTACCTTTTGTGTGTGTTTCACATAATGGTAATCAAAATAATGCTCCATCTGTAGTCATAAGGGGAATTTTGAGGTCTAAAATGGGGCACCAAAGGAAATTATAAAATAATAGTAGAAATAATCAAATAAGATTAGATTATATCATCAAATTTTAGAGGAAAAAAAGAAAAAACTAATTTTTGAACTCATATTTTCAACTTATCACCTCATGGATTTACTCAAATTTCAAGCCACAACACGTTGGATGTATAATTTGATTCCTCATCCAAGGGTACCCATGTTGCATACTTTCGATGCACCTTGTTACATGGAAAATGAGAAATAAATAAAAAATGTTACTTCAATCACATTTCTCATGTATATCTCATTTTTCTTGTAGTAGAGTCCGTCGAAAGTATGCAACATAGGTACTCCATGGACAAGGAATTAAATTTTTTCAGCTAACCAGTACTCCTGCTCGAAATTTGAGTAAACCCTTAGGGAGATAAGTTTGAAATAAATATTGAAAAAGTAGTTATTATTTTAATATTTTTTAATGTTTTGACCTTTTACCCGAAAATGGTGAATCATCCCCCATGGTTGACATCATCATCTTGAATCCTATTGCTTCCTATAAAGTTTATTTTGGTTGTACATTTTTCCTAGGAGGCCCATTTTAGACCTCAAAATTCCCCTAATGATCCATGTTAGCAAATCCTTGCCATCAAAATTCTTCATATTTGTATTTGGAAAGTGGTGGGTCTTAAACATAACATTGGAGTCTCTAAAATCACAATTCATATTCCTTTGCCCTCATCATTATTTTCATGGATTACCTTCTCACCATTAGGAAGCCTTTCTTGCAACAACTTTGTCAAACTTTCCTTCAAACTTTCCATGTCTGCTTTTAAACCTTCCATATCCACTTTTATCCCGTCCATGTATCCTTTTATTTATTTTTTCTCTAAACCATCCATCTTAACATTCATTACTCCCAATTCATTTTTGGTTTCTCTTTGGCAAAGTGAAATTTGTTGCACTTGGTCTTGTAACTTTGATATATCATGTTGCATTTATTCCTCTTCTTCATGCATCAAATTAGATATTTCTGGTTGTTAATAGGTGGTCTATTTTTTTTTTTTTTTTTTTTTGGAGAAATATTAGAATGAAATAATGATTATCTATGCTTCTTTATCCCTTTGAATCACTTCAAATTGATTTTTCAAACTAAAGTTTTGCAAACTAAAAAAACTATCCACACCTTTTTGCTTGTTTTTTAGAGCTAGATATTGGAACTAATGTATCTATGTAATTTCATCTCTCCAATATCTGAAATTCCATATTGTGTTATCACTGTTAGTATTCTTTCCAATGCACCAAGTTATACCAAAATTGGATTCCTCAAGATAAAGTTATGCACAATCTCCCATGATGACCTGATTATGGAATGGTTGAGTAGAGTGAATTTGTAAGGAATGTGACATGCCATTGTTTCAAACTTCGACCCTAAAAATGATACATGAAAAACTATTTGATTTTAGTTATTTTTGTGAAATTATAATCCAACGCTTAGGGACAATGTTATGACGTTTTTTCCAAGGTCACCTATCTGAGACTATATTCTAGAGCATGCAAAAATCGTAACTTCTTTGGACCATATCATAGAAACTATAGCAAAATAGGATATGAAACTTTTACAAGAACTTAACCAAGATTTCGGCTCTGTGTGGTTGAAATTTCATCTTTTAAATCTTCGTAGAAGAAAATTATAGCGAAAATTTCAAGATGACTTTTTTGAAGCAGTGAAATGATAGAATCCAAAGCTTTGATACCAAACGTTATGCAACTAGCTCACAAAATAGAAGAAAATATAGATCAAGAACTAAAATATTATCCTCTTTGAGGGAAAACCTACTTTACATTACATAAATGGACAATTCTTGGATGCTACAAGTGATAAGACCTCCTTCATATATATGGGAGTCTAAGGGGTAACAATATAATCAGAGCCTATATACTAATAATAATGTAAGGGAAAATCAATAACAATAGTGGGCTTCTATGGGGCACAACAATAGCAATATGGGGGATACATGGGCACACCAATAACAATAGGGGGCTACATGGGAACACCAATAACAATAGGGGGATACATGGGCACACCCATAACAATAAGGGGCTACACTAACAATAACAATAAGGGGGATACACTAGCATTATAGGGATCTAACAATAGGTCATAAGAGCGATTTCAATATTAACTCATCCGATGCCAAGAACAAATCCAAAAAAATCCCATTGAGAGAATAAAATATAGAATGAGTAGAATAATGATATATGGTTAGTAACTAGGAGAAAATAATGAGGATGACACTTAATCTAGGTGTGAATATTGTTTTTCGTTTCTCTTCATAGTGGGTGCAGACCATTCTTAGAAGGAAAAAGGAAACCAACACACATATCATTATTCTAATAGTATGTATCATACAAAATTTTTTCTTACCAACCTCATATTTTAACATTCTCTAAGAGTCAATTCTCTAACTGAGAAAAGTGTCATTATTCTGCTCTTCGATACTAGCACGATAAGGTCCCTCCTTGAATGCATTTATAATGTCCACTGCTAGAAGGATAATGAATACCAATGTTCCTAATACAAATCATGCCGACTTTTCAAAGTCGCTCACTGCTATGATTGATTGATTGAGTATAACAAGATATGGGAGATGATGAAGAGTGATCGAGGCTTCACTATAGGTACACAGTGAGGATATTTCAGTTGTTTTCCAAACACATTTAAAGGCACAAAGTAGAGTATCAATGACTCAAAGTCAACTTTATTTACTAGAGGTATTCCAATGCATTTCATCTAAGGAAACTTGAAATAAATTTTGTGCTACTGAGTTCCATCGAATGTTGAAATCTCAAAGATATTTTCTGCCCATATTTAAATAATATTCCGATAGTGAAAGAAATTCACTTTATTTTACTAAATAAATATAACGACGAACCCAAATTTGTTAAAGCAGGGCTTATTCATTTCATTTTAACCTAAAATTAAGGAAATTTTAGGAAATGACAACCCATCTCTTCCAATGTAATAAATGATCACTTTCACCTAATGATTGATTTTAGGAATACATCTACCAATGGGTCATCAAAAGATTTTTGGTCATGTAATTTTAGATCATGTTCTTAGGAATTCCAAAAAAAATCATCTAACCACTATGGTAGTGAAATAAATCCAATCTATCATATGTCTCGGATAGGAAAATAAATTTTAACAAAGTGGGAATATGTTACATTCATTCCCATTTTCCTAGGATAGTGAATTTTTTTTTAACAAAGTGGGAATATGTTACTTTCATTCCCATTTGTCTTGGATGGTGAACTAAATTTTAATAAAGTGGGTATATGTTACCTTCATTTACATTTTTTTGGGATGACCAACTAAATTTTAATAAAGTGGATATATGTTATTTTCATTTACATTGAAGTAAATAAGCCTAGATAAATCTTAATAAAAATCACTCCCATGTAATGACACACCCCAATGTTTAATGAAAATGCAGGGGATTAACTCAGAAATGTTTGAGACCTCCTCAACTTCCTATAATATCAAGGAGTGAATTGTTGATATTTGGTTCGAAAACTGTGTTTCTGATCTTCTTATGGAATTTTCCCTTCACGATGCTTGCATTAGTGGTGTAACTATTGTACAACATCTAAGCCTCCTAGTTCGGCCTTAAGACCTAGACTTTTCGTTATTCACTCCATTTCACTTCTTGGACTCTTTGCAATTTCGAAGTAGTTTTTGGGTTACATGTAGTCAAATGGTATGTCTATTAGCGGGAAGATTTGTCCCAGAATTCCTTTGAGTATTTTATTTCAGCTAGTATTTTAATTATGATTCTATAATTCTAGTTTGTTAGGTCTAGGATATTGCGGGGAAAGCTCAATGTGGAATTTGGAGGTGAGGTGGCCTAGCCCTATTCCTACCCAAATGATACATACACTTTGTCTTGCTTATAACACTCCTCTAGTATTTGGTGTACCTACCACTGCTATTCCTTAACTTATCCACTCGGCATGTTGTGCACCCAACTCACTTTGGTTTCCAATCACCCAAACTCCTTCTATCTCTTGGGGCTTAACTAATTACATTTACTCACCTCATTATCACCATGCCTCAAATAAAAATGCAACCAATACATGGCTAAGGTGTATGTTACGTCTATGACAAGCCCAAATCCTATTCAAAATCTTAAACTAATCCTGATCTCTACCATGAAGCCACCCCCACGAAAGTTCAAGACAAAATCTAGTTTCCTGAACTTCGAGTAATTCATTATAGGAACATCCACTCTCACTCTAAGATTCAGGTTGATGTTACTAATTTGGTTTTATATGTCTGACACAACAAAGACCATAGAAATATAGATATCCATTGTATCACTTCATACTAAAACATGAAAATGTTACTACATAAAGTCATCCCACTATTACATATAGGTCTAAATTGTGACAACATAGTCTGATGGTATGGATCTTACTATCAAAAAGGTTAAGAAAAATGTCGTTTCTTTTAGGCTTGGTGCTTATGTTCATTGGAATTATTACAAAATATTTTCCATGTGTCATAATTGTGATGTATTATTTCTAATGTGTCGTAATTTACACGACAAAAAAGTTTTTCGCATGTTAGATGGACTATGTTTGAAGCCAAACTTGCAACAAATTGCATTTTTGGTTACATTTTCAATGATTGATGGCTTTTGGCACCCTAAGGTTAACAAAGAGCCAATGGGTGGAAACTATGTTCTCACTATATGCTTCTAAAAACTTATGAATAATGGGTTTGGTCTTATTGATCAATGGTTAAGAATCTTAATAAATCAACAATAATGTTGTGATAATGATCAGAGTCACGTGGTGACCTTCTATTGACCTGGGAGATCATGTTTGTGTATACATCTGGATAAGAACATCATGGTTCAAAGGGTGCATGACAAATTGGAATATGTTAGTGCCTTTCCTAAAGGGGTTCAAATGTGTGAAACATTCAATCCTAGAGAATAAGAGCGGGTTTCATGTGTGAATGCGTGAGATAGAGAAAATTTTACAAGGGATAGCATCCTTTCCGATATGGAACTCGATCTCTTTGATGACAGTTTCATGCCTGAAACTTCATTTGGCATTAGTGTTGATTGCAATGTTCTTAATTCAAATCCATATGATAGCTCCTCATTATATAGTGGAATAAACCAATGATTATATAGATGTATAGAATTTTGGCACAGATTAATCCTCCTTTTTCGATTTAATATTCTGGTTTGTTTCAGTTTAGTGAAGATGGAGAAAAACAATGGCCATGTGGAGGATGTGTTTGGAAATATGATTTCATGAATGATAGCTTCCTTTGAACTCTTTAGTGAGTCCATACCCAAGCATACAAAGATGATCTTGATGGATTCCTATGCTCAAAGCAGGCTTTTGTCGTAAATAACTAGCCTCTTAGAGGTCAAACTAGACTATTTGTAGTTAGCCCATGAAATACTAAAATTATGGATAGAAAATGGAGTGTTGGACGATGATGTCGAAGTAAGTGGGGTTCATGTCATAGAAAATGAGGATAGCATGGAGATGTAGGGAAATTTTGTACAAAATGAAGAAAATTAAGTTGTCGAAGAAGAACAAGAAGTTGCTCCTCCTGAGGCACTCTAGCTTGAAGAACTCAATAATGACCACGTCAACCAGAATATGGAAGAAAGGTAGATTCTTGGTTACTATTAGATTATTTATCATGTTATGTAAATATGTAGTGATCTTAGGTGCTTTTTGGCGAATTTATAGTGAGAAAGCAATTTAAGATAGAATCTAATAGCACAGGGGGCAAGAATGTTAATCCATTAGATGATTTTCGAACAAGGTTTCGACCTTCAAACCATATATATATCTATATCTATCTATCTATCTATCTCTCTCTCTCTCTCTCTCTCATATATATATAATATATAATAATAATATTATCTAAATACATAAGTACAATTTCCTTAAAAATTAATTGTTGATATCTGCTAACTTTTACCAATATTTTCTCGAATATTAAAGTGAAACTAATATCTTCACAAAAATATTTTTCCATCATAAACATCTGATCTGATAATCAACCAATGAGTGACCTCAGTGAAGAATTATTAAATGAAGGTATTACAGACTCATATGTTGGTGTGTGTGTCTATGTTATTTAAGCAACAGATCGATCAGATTGCAAATACATAGACACTTGATATGGAAAACAGGATAGAAATATAGTAAGCAAAGACAAGAACACAAGAAATTAATAAGGAGTTCACCCTATCCTCCAGGGCTACATCTCCGGTCCATCTCTCATTGGTGGCCTTCTTTTTATTGTGTCTTGAAGCAAATAATTACAATGAAGGAGCTCAATGTGAGTCTCCTGAAACAGATTGGCTTGGCATGGTGGTTCTTGGATTCCCCAAGCCACTGGAGTACACAAACTCTCTTCCTTACTAGTTCTTTGACCTCTCCGGTCTGACAGATCCCCTTAGGGATGGCTTGAATCTCTCAAGCTATCTGGTGCTCAACGCTGCCTTTGGTCAGCTTGGCCCTTTGTCTTCTTCTACTTTTGCTTCACTCATTCTTTGTCCTCTCTGTCTTCTGTCTTCGGTGTTCCTCTCTAGGTTCCCGACTCTTCTGTCCTCTGTCCTTGTTGTTCTCTGTTTACTGCTTTGAAGCCATTTAGGCTCATGGCGATTCGATTCCTCTTCCACCTTCATCGGATCGCCTACTTACAGTTGCGCTTGGAGTTCCCTATTCTTGGTGTCATCATCTGGCTCACAGGGAGTGGCCACTTGTCCTCTTGCGTACTGCGCTAGCCTACGTCATCAGTTCATTTCTTCATTTACATCGTGGAATGAGTCTATTACCAACATGGTGGTCAATCCAGACTTGAAATTATTTCATATCGCGACTTAATCCCCCATCAATTATGTCTTCTCCATCGGGCGCAATCTCAGCTGTTAGATCTGAAGCCCCCAGATCTGTTGTTGTTCACTCGTCCTGCATGGTTGACTAGCTCGACCGTTAGCATGCGATGAGTGGCAGTTTTCTCTCTCCTTCGCTTGCCACGCATCGGGCACTGAGTGGAATCGCTCCTTTTCCATAAAAACTGCTTACCACCCATGGATGCCCCGATCAATATCGCCAGTTTTGGAGTGGGTCCCGCCGTTAGTGCTTAGCCTTTTTTTCCATGGTTTTCCAGCTCCCACACGACCGAGTTCTTGGGGCTTCCCCATTTTGAAGGTTTTCACCCAGAGATACATGATTAGCACTAATCGCGCATCAAAAACCTCCTCTATTTCCTAATATGGGCCTCCCAAGGGCTAAATTTTCCTCCCCTTGTAGTCTCCATGGGCCTCGGGTAGCGCTCTTTGACCGAGGTCTTTGTCGTCCCATGCTGGCTGCCATTGCCACTGGTTTAGAGGTGATTTTGATTGCTATTGTAAATTCTTTGAAGTCTATCATGACCTGGTACAACCATGTCTCTATTTATCACTCTTTATGGATCCAATTTGGATCACGACCTTCCCACTGAAAAGATTTTGGACTGACTAAGTGAGGGTATTTTTGTCTCACTTGCCCAATCTCAATGCACTTTACATTGCTCGGCTTCGAACCTTTGAGTCCAATTCTGAGGTACTCAACATGTCCTCTGCATGTTGTCCTCACCTTCCTATCCAAGATTGTGTCTTCCTGCAATTCATTCAGATATTCAAGTAGCAGGTCATCAAAAGAAGGCAATTGACTTTGCTCTTCAGGATCCTTAATCATTGAAGGTTCAAACAATCTCAAGCAATCAGCATTTACAACGGAGTAGATGTGCATGTAAGATAGTAGATCAAGGTGAAAAGCATTTTCACCAATCTTCTCAAGTATCCTAAAAGGTCCATACCTGATAGGCTTTAGTCTTTTACCTTCACCTTGCATCCCATCCTTGCTGATATATAGCGAGACCTGGTCTCCAACTTGAAATATATGCTCCATCGGATGCTTGTCATGCTTAGCCTTGTATCTAGCTTGGTTCTTTTCTAGCTATTCCTGTACTGCCAGGTGGATTTCCTGGATCTGTTCAATGAACCTAGTTGCCTTGTCCACATCACTATGTCCATCAACTGTGGTATCTTTACCAAAGAAAAACTCCAAGGGGGACGTTGGTATGAAACCAAAACAGGTTTCAAAAGTAGATCTCTGTGTGGAAGAATGTTTTTCTCTATTGTAAGCATGCTACACATAGCATAAGTGTTCATCCCAAAGCTTAGGATGTTTGCTACAATATCCTCTAAGTAACTGGATCAATGTCCTATTACCTACTTCTGTATGGCCATCGATTTGTGGATGAAAATTTGTGCTTTTCTTCAATTGGGTGTCCACGGCTCCTACAGACTTGACCAAAAATTCCCCACAAATCGGTTTCTCGGTCAGATACAATAGAAGTGGGTAATCCAAAATGAACCCATACATGTTCAAAGAATAGTTTTGCAGTTTGTTCAGCTGTAATCTGTTTATTACAAGGCATCAAAATACACATTTTGCTGAACCTATCCACAACCACATACAGATAATCATGACCTTTCCTAGATTTAGACAGTCCTCCAACAAAATCCATGGAAACACTTTCCCAAGGGTGAGAAGGAACTGGTAATGGAGTGTACAAGCCTAGTTTCCTATTGTTGGGCTTGCTTTTAGCACACATAGTACACCCTCTTACATATCTAGAAATTGTCTCATTCATTTTTGGCCAATAACAAAATATTTGCAGCTGCGCAACTAGTTTTACATACCCCAAAGTGACCTGATATCAGAGAAGTGTGTGCGTATCTAATTATCTTTACTCTCTCAGTTTGTGGAATGCAGAGTTTCCCACAATGATATAAGAGTCGGTCCTTCATATGATAATCCAATTCTTCTACCTTTTTTCCTTGACTCAGAGTTGCATATAAATCTTTAAAATCTATATCTTGAGCATATTGTTTAATGTATCTTTCATGTAGTATAGAATTATGCTTAATTATAGTATATGCATTTATAATAGGTCTAGATAACATTTCTGCAACTTTGTTATGTGTGCCCTTTGTATCTGATGACCAAATGAAACTGTTGTAGAAAACCCATCCACCTGTAATCTCTTGATTGCTGCAACTTAGTTTGGGAGTGTAGATATTGAAGTGGTTGATGATCAATATGTATTAATCTCTCTTTGCCCATTAAATAATGTTTCCACTTTTTCACACTCTCAACTAATGCATACAATTCTTTATCATATGTAGGATAGTTAACTACTGTAGGATTAAAAGTCTCATAATGATAACATGTGTGTTTACCGTGCTGTGTCAACACTACTCCCATGGCATAGTCACTGGCATCTATTTGGATCTCAGATGGTCTTTGAAGATCAGGCAGTGCTAGTACAGGTGTTGTACTAATCTTTTCTTTCAAGGTGTCGAAGGCTTTCTGATGTTTTCCTCCCCACAGAAACACCTTGTTCAATCCTGTCAAAGCATGTAAGGGAGCTATAATTGAGGAAAGGTTAGAGATGAAATTCCTCCAATATTGTGTTGCTCCTAAGAAGCTTCTCACTTCTGTAGGAGACTTAGGTTTAGGTCAGTTTACAATGACTGCCACTTTAGAGGGATCTATTTTTAATTCACCAACCCCTACTATATGACCCAAATAATTTAGAGATGTTTTGCCAAACTCACATTTCGAGAGTTTAACATTAAGTTTTTCTCTTTTTAAAACATCTAATGTCTGCTTAACATGATTTAAGTGTTCTTCCCACATTTTACTAAAAATCAGAATGTCATCCAGATAAACAATAACAAAATCATCAAAAAAAGGTCTGAGTACATCATTCATTAGTCTCATGAAAGTAGCAGGGGCATTTGTCAAGCCAAAAGGCATAACTAGCCACTCATACAATCCCTGCCTTGTTTTGAAAGTAGTCTTCCATGCATCTTGCTCTGCAACTCTGACCTAATGATATCCATTATGCAAATCCAGCTTGGTGAAATAAATGACTTCCTTTAATTGATCTAAAAGATCATCTATGCGAGGAAGGGGATAACGATTTTTTATTGTTATCTTATTTAGTGCTCGGTAGTCAATGCACATTCTCCATGAGCCATCTTTGTTTCTCATTGAAATGATTGGTGACCCACATGGTGATGTGCTAGGCCTGATAAACCCCTTCTCGAGCAACTCGTGCACCTGCCTCTTGATTTCAACATTCTCTAAAGCAAACAACATGTACATTCCAATGTTAGGCAATGGAACATCTTGCGACAAAATAATATCATGTACTATTTCCTTTTTGGGTGGCAGACCTTTAGGTTCCTGAAACAGAACATCATACTCTGAAACAATCTTTTCTATATCAGCTTGCTGCCTAGCATTACAACACTAAAATACATTGGTTTTATCAGGTTTCTTTTCCTTTACAACCATTAGTAAGAATTGTTTGCATGAATTTATCATTCTTTTCATCTTCCTGATCTTATGAGAGTATAATTATTCTTAAGGTTATATGAGCTCTTACAAAGTATTCGATTCCATATTTAACAAGTATATACTTGTTCTCAGCTCTATAGAAAATGGCTTTTCTATCATACAAGTAAGGACTTCCCAAAACAATTCCACATATATCCAAATGAATTATGTCTAACTCAATCTCATCTACAAATGCTGACCCAAAAGAAAACTTGAGTTTGCATTGTCTAGTCACTTGTAGTTGTGCTTTATTATTCAACCATCCTAATGGGTATGGTTTCTTGTGAGGTGTAGTTGCTAATCCCAATTTCTTTACAATTGCTTCAGAAATCAAATTTACTTGTGAGCCATTATCAAACAAAGTATCAATCTTTTGATGTTTGGAAATAACTCGAATATGGAAAAGATCATGTCTTTTTCTCTCAAGTTCTTCATCAATAATAGTTTGAGCAGAATTTCCAGTAGATGATTTAGATTTTTTACCTTTTATACCTGTGGCTACAATGATTGTTCATCTCCCAAGTCTGACCCCAAATCTTTTTGAATATTTGTAGCAGTCTTCTTCTTCTTGCCCTCGGACTTCTTACGTCTCAGCTCTGGATGTAGAATCCAACAGTGCTCATCATCATGCCCCTCCTTTTTACAGTCAGTGCATGAAGCTTTGCTTTTCTATGCAGTATTAGCCTTCCTTGCTTTCCACTTCTACTTTCTTTTCTCCTTGCTCTTGTTTACAGTGGGTTGGGATGGTCCCCCCACTTCTGGATTTCCATTCTTTCCTCTAGCTTCTAGATGAGTAGCTTGTACAAATACCTCATCTATACTAGTGGGATTAAACATGAGGATGGTATGCCTCATGTAGCTGTGTAGACCACTAATGTACTTCAAAAGAGTCTCTGGTGAGTCTAATGAGATACCCAACATCAATGATCTCTTTCTGAATTCTTGAGTATACCCTTGCACACTTTTCCCTTTCAACTGCCGAAGAGTTTGCCAACTCATCATGGCTTCTTGCATGTAGGCCAATGGATAGAACTGCTTTTTGATTGCAGCAACAAATTCACTCCGGACAGAGATGGTCTTACCATGTTTTTTGATGTCAACTTGGGTTATGCCTTCCCCCCAAACCAAGGCAGTGCCTCCTTGGTGTAGGCTTGCTAGCTGAATTTTGCTCTTGTCTGAGTTGATGTTCTGCACTCTGCAATACACATCAATTTTTCTAATCCAATTGTCCAACTTTTCAGCATTTAGCTCTCCATCATATATATGCAAATCAAATTTAACATCTAGCTTAATCAAAGATGCTTTCTTATTATGCACAGGGCTATTAGGAGGTGTGAGAAAGCTTTCCTCTTTCCCTTTTCCTTTTGAGTGGTCATGAGAATGAGACTCATCTTTCTTCTTTATCTTGTTTAGAGCTTGATGAATCTTCATCCTTATGCTTTCTAAAGTCCCTATACATTTCTTCTACCATAGACTTTATAGCTAGGAAACTCTCCATGAATTGAGGGTCTGGCCCCATAGAACTTTCCTCTGACATTGTCTTCCGAGGATAGACTCTCCCAATTCAGGATTAGTTTCGACCAACTCTCCTCCTAATTTGAGCGTTGATCTAGTGAGCATTCAATAGCTAAACCAACACAAGCTTGTCTAACCTTACAGCCTAGAGCTCTAATACCATTTGATCTGATATTGACCCTAAGAGTGACATTAGTTAAAGATTTATTGTTTAAAGGTATTATGGACTCATGTGCTGGTGTGTATTCTGTGTTATTTAAGCAACGGATCGATCAGATTGCCAATACACAGACAATAAAATGGAAAGACAACAGAGAAATATAGTAAGCAAACACAAAGACACAAGAATTTTAATAAGGAGTTCACCCTATTCTCCAGGGCTACATCTCCGGTCTAGCTTTCAATGGTGGCCTTGTTTTATTGTGCCTTTAAGCAAAGAATTACAATACAGGGACTCAATGTGAGTTCTCCTGAAGCAGGTTTTGCTTGGCAGGTTGGTTCTTGGATTCCCCAAGCCACTGGAGTACACAGACTCTTCTTCTTCCTACCAGTGTTGTGACCTTCTGGTCTACAGTGGAAAGAGCCAAATGTGGTGCTTGATCCAGACAGATTCCTTTATGGGATGGCTTGAATCTCTCAAGCTCTCTGGTGCTCGATGTTTCCGCTGGTCAGCTCAACCCTCTGTCTCTTTCTGCTTTTGCTTTACTGCCTTCTTCTTTGTGTATTCCATCCTCCTCTCGGGATTCTGGTCTCTCTGTCTTCCTTCTTCGTCTCTCAAACTGTTCTCTGACTTCATTGTGTATTTTGTCTTTGTTCTCGGCTTTTAGCCATTCGTTCTCATGCCTGATCAGTTCCTCCTTCACCTTTGTCGATTCACCTTCTGCAGCTGTGCTTGGAGTTCCCTATTCGGCGTCATCATGAACGCTCTGGGAGTGGCCACATGTCCTCCTCTAAACAGTGCCAACCTGCTTCGTCGGTTTGTTTCTTCAGTTACGTCGTGGATGAAGTCTTTCCTCCACTGTGGCAATCAAATGGATTCCAAATTCTTCTAAAACGCGGCGTATTCCTTTGTCGATTCTGCTTCCTCCATCGGGCTTGATCTTAGCCATCTGATCTGGGTCCCCCAGATCCAATGTCATACGCACATTCCGCGCGGTTGACTTGCTCGACCGATAACACGCGATCAATGGTGGTTTTCTCTCACCTCCGTT
Organism: Pinus taeda; assembly: GCA_000404065.3. Classification (NCBI taxonomy): domain Eukaryota; kingdom Viridiplantae; phylum Streptophyta; class Pinopsida; order Pinales; family Pinaceae; genus Pinus; species Pinus taeda. The sequence goes on from APFE031379076.1 coordinate 55,708, forward strand.
TGCCACGCGTCAATCATTGAGTGGGATCGCTTCGCTTCCATCCAAAACCGCTTACTCTTTGAGGGCGCCCCGATCAATACCGCCGGTTTCCAAAGCGTGAGTCCTGCCTTTGTCCTTTTAGAGTTGTTCACCTTTTCGCCCGCTGTTCTCCGGCTCCCCACTCGACCGAGTGCTTAAGGCTCCTCCATTTTGGCCCTATTCACCCAGCGATGCGCGATTAGCGCTAATCGCGCATAAAAATCCACCTCCTTTTCCTGATCCGGGGCTCCCAGGGGCGACTTTGACCTCTCGCGCAGTCTCCATGGGCCTCGATCAGCGCGCTTTGACCGAGGTCCTCGTCGTTCCACACTGGCTGCTATTGCCACTGGTTCAGGTGTGTTTGTGATTGTTGTTTTGGAATTTTTTAGAGATTTGTCCCAACCTGATACAGTCATGGTTCTTTGACAGTTCTTGATGGATCCAATTCGGATCACTCCCTGCTTCCATTATTGTTATTATAATTGTTGAGTCGCTAATTATAATAGGATCTTTTAACTGATATTTTTTTAGGATATTGGTGCCCATTAGCAAACTGTATGCCTTCGCCCTATTGTTTGTCATTGTTCCTAGCCCCCATTCATAAGTAGCTATTGTCTCGCCTTTCAGATCCAAAACTAATCCGCCTACCCCTGCTCTTCCAGGGTTGTTCTTTGAGGCTCCATCAAAGAAAAGAATGTGATTTATTTGATTTTTATTCCATTCCTCATCTCCTTGTCGTTTCCGTGAAGCTTCCAATCTCTGCTTTTTCTTCCTACCTTCTTTGGTAATTGATTCCTTGCTGAGTCTTCAAAGAGGGCTTTTTTATACCAATCCTTTTCTTCTTGCTGCAGACTGTTTTGGTCCAAACTTGGCACTCCATTTGCACTTATCATTTCCGAAATTTGACCCCATGTCTTGGCTAAAATGGTCCCAATATTTGGATTTTGGCCTTTAAAGATACACTTATTCTTGGCTAGCCATAAATGCCAGCACAGAGTGGAGGGAGGCACTTTCAGATTCGATTTATGACAGTTTTTTTTCCTTACATATGGATAACTTTGCTCCCAATTTACATTTAGAGTTGTCAGCTGCTCAAATGTGTCAATGTTCATTTCAAAAGGACTGATGATTTGCTTCCAGCATTGTCTGACAATAATGCATTTCAAAAATAAATGTTGAATACTTTCTTCTTCCCTTTGACACATAACACATATAGAAGGGCCTTGAAAACCTTTTTTCCTTAAATTTTCCGCCATAAGAATCTTACCTTTAAGAAGAGTCCATGCAATTTTTTATTTTTATTTTGGGTAAACATTCATTCTTCCATGTTGTTGTCCATAGATTCCAGTTTTCGTAATTGTGGTATTTTTGCAGAAAATTGTAGCCTGATTTTATTGTAAAATTTCCTCTGATTGGGTCCCATATATAACTATCTTGGATCTCTTTATTTATTGGGGTTGCTCCTGCAAGTAAAAGCTTCAATTCTTCCCACCGATTTTTCAGTCTATCTGGAAGAAACCGCACTCTCCAAGTTGTCCATCTGTTTTGTTCCCACTCCGATATGGAGTATAATGAAGTTGTGCCTTTCTCCTCCAACCAATATTTTAGTCCTCTTAAGTTTTGATATTGATTCAAGGGAGCTGTTCCCATGATCCTGTCATCCAAAATAGAGGTAGAGTTCCCATTCCCTGGGTTCTTGGAGATTTGGTCTCTAACTTGAGGAATATTTTTTTTGATGAGTTTCCATACTTGAGTACAAGGATCTTTGACCACTAACAGTTGAGGTATTTCCTTGAAAGTGCTTCGCCCCACCAATGATCCTTCCCATTTAACATTCTCCAAACTAACTTGATCCCAAGTGAATTATTTGACAAACCCAGAATTCTAATAGAGATACCTCCTTTTTCAAATGGAAGAGTCACTTGATCCCAACGAACCAAACTGAATCTTTTGGATTCTTGTTTTCCTCCTTGCCATAGAAAGCCTCTAATGATTAATTCCATTTGTTTGTGGGCGCTTGTCAGGGCCATAATTATGGCAAACTAATATATTGGCAAGGTTGAAAGAAGAGTTTTGATTAATATTGTTCTGCCTGCTAGATTTAACCACGTCATTCCCCAACTTTGTATTTTCCCCCTCATTTTTTGTTCCAGACCTCTGACTTAACCAATTCTTTTGCCAAAGGTAAACCTAGATAAGTAAAATGGCTCCAATTTAGCTGAATCGGAATATCCATTATTTGAGAAATCCTCTGCATAATGTTAATTGGCACATTCCAAGTGTAGATTTTGCATTTTTTATTGTTTAGAAGGCCTCCTGAAACATCAATGAAATCATCTAGAACTTTTTTAAATTGCCTGGCAATTATACTAGAGGCTCCCCCAATGAGAAGAGTATCGTCAGCAAAAAGCTAGTGGTTTATTTCTTTAACTCCTTTGGTGATTCTAATACCTGTGATTTTCGTCTTTACTCTTTGGTTTTCTCGCTGAATACTCAACGTTTTCAACATTAAGATGTAGAGGAAAGGAGAAAGCGAACACCCTTGCCTCAGACCTCTTGTGCTGCGAAAATATCTGCTTGGCCTCCTGCTGATCAACGGTGCTATCCAAGGGGTGGAGATGCATGACATAACAATACCTATGAACTTAGGAGAGATGCCAAACTTTTGAAGGACAACTACAAGGAAATTATGATTTACTCTGTCGAAAGCATTGGCCATATCCAGCTTTATGACCATGCCCTTTTCCTTTCTTTGAATACTATTGTGTATGGCCTCCTGCACTATAATAACATTATTTGTAATCTATGTTTTTGGGACAAAGCCACCTTGGTTTTCAGAGATGATGTAAGTCATAATTCTTTTCAGTCTATTTGCCAAGATTTTCGTGATGATTTTATAGGAGTTGCATAAAGAGATAGGCCTGTATCTATCAAAGGAGATAGGATTCAAATCTTTTGGGATGAGAGCCAAATGAGAAGCTTTGGTATTTTCTCCCACTTTATTTTTTCTAAAAACATTTTTGATCATTCTTACTAGATCTTTTTTTATTGTCATCCAATGGTTCTTGTTAAAAGCAATTGTAAAACCATCCGGCCCTGATGCTTTTTCCGGGTGCATACTCCAAATTGCCTCTCTTATTTCCTACTCAGTGACCTCTTTCTTGAGCTCTCTGTTTTGTTGTTCATTGATTTTGCTGCTAATTTGCTGAAGAAAGTCTTCGTTGTCCACTTGCTGGCCCCCTACTGATAGAAGGTTTTTATAGTAGTTATGGACAACCTTTTTGATAGCTTCCGTTTCCCTTATTTCTTGTCCTTCCACTTGAATTTTTTCGATTTGGTTACCTACTCTTCTTATCTTAAGGTTGTTATGGAAAAAGGCGGTGTTTTTGTCCCCGCTTTTAGCCATAAACATCTTGACTTTTGCCTAATTTCCTCCTCCTCTAGCATGTTTTGCTTATATAGGTCCATGAAAATTTCTTTTTCCTGAGCATGCTCTTGCTCACTATCTTGCTAATTCTATTTTTCCTTGCTCATTTTTTCGAGTTTCTCTTGCAGCTCTATTTTTTTTTCCTTGAGAGCGTTTTCTCTTGCCCATGCTTTTAGTTGTAATCTTAAATTTTTCAACTTGGTTTCCCATACATAATGGGGGGAGCCTATTACATTGGTTTCCCAGCTTTTCCTTATTAGTTTACCAAAATCATCCTTGTTGTCCTAGATTTTGTTGCATTTGAAAGGTATCAGACCTTGATTCTCCAATCTATCCAATATTAGCACAACAGACTTATGGTCAGAGGCTGAAGCATGCACTATTTTGCTTTTGATTATGGAGAAGGCTGCTACCAAATTTTCTTGTATCAGGATTCTATCTAATCTTTCCTTTATATTGTGTGCCCCTGATCTTTTATTACTCCAGGTGAATTTTCCATTACTTGGAGGAATATCAAGGAGTTTGTGCTCTTCTATAAGTTCTTCTAATGCTTCTCTTGAGGGATCGCTGAAATAATTACCTCCCAACTTCTCATCTATATTTCTAATCAAATTTAAATCCGCTCCTATCACTAATTTTCCCCTCTGTCCTTCTTGTGCTTCTTCTTTTATTGATTTCCAGAATTGAGCTTTATCTCTATAATGGTTTGGAGAGTATATATTTATGAAGGTATACTCTTCATTCGTGCTCTTTCTTTTTTAAATCTTTTCTTACCCAATAGTTATTGAGTTTTTGATTAACAAGTTCCCATTTCCATTTGTTCCAAATTGTGCATATACCGCCTGAGGCTCTATTGGAGTCCATGGCTGTTCCTTCCAAAATTTTTTGAGTTTTGATCAGTTTTTGAACTTCTTGATTGCTGACTTTGGTCTCTTAGATTATAAGAATATCTGGTTGTTCCTGTTTTATTATGTCTTGAACTGCATTGATTTTCAAAGCGGATCCCAGACCACTGCTATTCCAAGAGACCGCAATCATTATTTATTAGATTTACGATGGGTCCTTCCCTTTTCCTTTTGTTGATTTTTCTCTCCACTTCCCTTCTGTTTGCCGAGAAAAGAGTCCATTGGCTGTTGGGTGCCTATGGCCATTTTTTTTGCTGCTGTCTTGTCCCTTATTTCTTTGTTGGATTTCCTTTCAACTTTTTCCGGCTATTCCCATGCTTGATTGTTTTCTTTTACTTTGTTTCTTGTAAGCATTCAGTCAATTATGGGTGGGGGATGAGATGATGGCTAATGCATTAGCTTGGGAAGGAGAACGAGGGGATGGCAGTCTTCTCCCATAAGTTCGAATGGATTTGAGGAAGGATTTGCTGGAGGAGCCGTGTTTATTGGGGGGATAGAGGTTGTTGCATTGGTTTCATGAGGTTGAGAGGAATTAGTGGTAGCTTGTTTATTATGAGGTTTCTTTCTTTTTACTTGTTCCCAAGAATCTTCTTAACCTTCAGCATTCTCAACATTCTCTACTTCTTTTAGCTTATTACATCTATTTGCAAAATGACCGTATTCATGGCATACCTTACATTTGAATGGGATTTGTTCGTAGTCCAGCTGCTGGATGTGTGTCCCTTGATCCACCTTGATTTTAATAGCCTTTGGTAGCCCTTTCCCCAGGTCTACTTCCACACAGATTCTAGCATAAGCTTGCATATTATCTTTTGGTTCGCATCTGTCTATGTACTTGCCTACCGCATTTCTGATTGCTTTCACTGACTCATCGCCCCAACAATGAAGGGGAAGATGAGGCAACCTGACCCAAACCGAAACAACACTTGGGATGTCCATCTCTAGATCAAAATCTGGAAAACATATGTTCAAATATAAGCCTCTTGAATCCATAAAATAGGGTCCATTTCTAAATATTAGATTCCTGTCTTCCTTAGTTTCGAATAGAAAAGTAAAATATCCCCTTCCACAAAATCTTATGGCTATTTTCCCTTGGATATTTTCACTCCAGTTTCTCTCTACCCATTTTTGCACTGCTCTGGGAGAGGGCCACAACCCTGTAAATTGTCCCACCAAACCAAGTTCAGCTAAAGAGATAGCAGCTTTTTTGGGGAGTGTTGGAGGTAATGAGATCTCTGGAATGTCTGCTAACTTCTTCACGAATTTACTAGCGGTTGGCCTGGCTTTTGGAGCTCCATTTTCTGCTAATAGAGAAGCAAAAGTTGGTTCATGATCATTTGTTCCTTGCTGGGAGGAAGAATGTCCCCCTGCAGAGAGGGGCATAGTGAGGGAGAACTCAGCAGTAGGAGGTTGCCAAGAGGAAAGAAAAAAACAGGAGGCTGCGCAGGGAGAGGGAACGCATCAAAGAGGGGCCAAGCTCGAGCTTAGGAGAGCTCAACAGGAGGAGGATGCCAAGCAGAGGGGTTGCAAGAGGCAGCAATGGCTACTAGGTTAGAACTACATGCGCGGGAGCTTAGGTTTTTTTTTTTTAACTAGAGAAGGATATTGGTTGTAGAAATTACCGGAAATAAAAACTATATGTTCTATGTTTACAGACTATGAACTTCTAGGACAGAAAGTTCCTCTGGAACATTATGGTCCATTTCCAAATTCGAAGGCAACCAAAGAAATTTTAAAATTTGGTTGCAAGAATTAAACAAAGAAAGACCTAAGTGTAGATTAGGGTTTAATTGGTAAAAATGTCGTGAATCCACGTATAAACATATAATACAATGAATTAAAAACTACTTGAAGAAGAATAAGGGTTATTTCATAATAAAGAAATAGATTATAAACGAAGTAAGAAACTGCATTTACCTCTAGATAAGATTCTAGAAGCGTTTGGAATTTCAACGTTGTTCTGGAAAATACAGGCAAGAAAATTTGCAAGAAAAATAACGATTTATTGACATTACATATATACAAAAAGATAACTCATTATCAATATTACACTATTGCACAATGGAACCAGTTTCTTAGGGAAAAACTATAGCAGAGGGCCGAGGCCTTGCTCGGGCAACCTGAATGAACAAAATGGTAAATACGATCCAAATAACCCTTTGGAATAAACGATTAAGAACAAATCAACACCATTAAAGAAGCAAAATGTTATAATAAGGTATCAGTTCACTTAATAGTGCTCTTTCCATATCAAGATTTGGAGCCCTGATGTGGCAGTGCTGCTGACATAATCCCCTCAAAAAAATTAAAATCCAAAGTTCACTTTGCCAATTGCATAAAATTTTGACCAAATTTTTTGTAAGACGATAACTTAATATCTCTCAATAATACTATATGTCACTAACAATAACATAATAATTAATTTGTATAACTCAAATATAAATTTGCAAATTTAAAAATATTTGTTCTTTTTATAAAAAATAAAAATAAAAAAAAAACAAAATTATAAGATTCATTTGAAATTGATCACTTTTAAATCTTCATTGGTTTTTTTTAATGATGGGTTAAGTTTGAAAAAAAAAAAAGAGAGATAAATTCTTTTAATAATATTGATGATATCAATGATTATAATTTAATTTATAACTTAAATAAAAAAATTAAATTAAAGTTATGACTTTTATTATAAACATAAATTCATCAAAATAAATGACTTTAATATTATAATTCAAAAAACTTATTATTATTATTTTAAAGTTAAATGTTTTTTTTTTTTCGAAAATCAAATTATGTTATTGATAATCACTATTCAAAATTTACTAGCTTCAGTTTACTATATTTAGAAACCATGTATTTTTGGTTGATAAGTGATAGTTATGATCTTTTACAAAGTTCACAAAACTTACTAGACATAAAACATTGTGCAACCAGAAGTCCAAAACATGGTATCCATATCAAGAATCTGACAAAGTAATTGGAGTTGGGTCTTGCGCACTGATACCAGGAAGAACTAAGGGATTAAATTCACATTGAATATGCTTCTCTATGTGAGCTACTCGAGCTTCCAACTTGTCCAAGCTTACCTGCATTTTCCATTGATTATGTTGAATGTTGTTCAACAAGGAGATAATCTCATTTTTGTCCTAGTACTTCTTCCTTATCACATATCCCAATAGAATTTTTAACTACTAGTGGAGAGCAATGACATGCATGTTAGGTGGACTTATCCCTCTTGCAGACAAGAGTGATCTCCCTAAACTTCAAAGAAACCTAGTAACAAATAACCAGGAACTGCTACCTTTCTTTAGACTATGATTGACTGAAACATATACTATGATAGAGGCTACTTACCGTTTAAATGAAATGATTAATGAAGTCCTTTCAAAACTGTCGACCATCAGCTCCTCAATGCTTTTGGGATCCTCCCGTCGCTCCCCACAACTTCTCCATCATGTCCTAAAGGAGATATGCATAGACAAAAACAAATAAGAGATCAAAGCATCCAATATATAACATAAGAGATAAATGGACTAATTAACCAATCATGTATCATAAACTGATCAATATGCAATCACAATCTATGTAGGTGATCAAGGAATCCTACAAATTATATCAACTAAGATGTAATTGAGAAAGAACAATTACCTTTATATTAATAAAAAGGAGAATAGCCTTACAACCATGAAGCCTTGATGTTGCAAGTCCCTTCCCACAATCTCCAAACCTCTCCTTGAATGAATAGCCTTCCAACCTTATTTCTGCAACATAAGCCTACTTCCAATAGTCCTCCTCAATCCTTAAGCCCGGGCTAGCTTTATAGGCCAAGAGTGGGAAGTTTGGGATCCATTTTCCAAGGGATGAGATCCATTAATTGTGGGATATGGATTCCATAAAGAGAGGGAGTTGCTCCATGATGGGAGGGATCAGGATTGAATAGGTAACCATTTGAAGCTTGTTGGTTGGGATAGATGCTACCAACAATGTTTCTAGACTTTACTTTTTATTTTTACATGCATTAAGTCATGTTCGCAGGTCATAGTGTAAGACAATGCGTACTTTTGCGCAATTCCTAATGGACTCTTCTACATATGCACAAAGATTTACTAGAGAAATGCGTAGGAAGCCAAAAACAGGGTTTTGTGCCATGGGATTTAGGAATTCCACTTTCTTTGGGATAATTTTTATTCTAAATTTGTAGGGGAATGCTTTGGGACACATTTGTGGATAGCGATATATCCAAATCGATGGTTATTTTCCTAACACGACAAATGACGTGTAACAATGCATGTGTTGGTTTTGCCTTCCCCTAGCATGGTGAGGGTCATAAAGCTAATGAGTGACCTCATCTTCTGAGTCAGAGTAAACATGTCTTTCTTGATGGACTTGTCTATCTAACCATTGAATAACCATCTGCGTGCTAGGAGAGGTTGCAACATGATAGTCAATCACCACATCTTGAGCCTGCAACTTATCTTGTGACTAGCTTGACTAGCTACATCCCCCAACCCCACGACGTCCACACATTCATCGGTGCAACATTCTAGCCCCCACAAACAACGAAACAATAAAAGACCACAAATAAACAACCCCCTGGCACCTCAGATGCCAAGCAATCCACAACTCCTCAGAAGCAAGAAAGATAGGCTCAGGCCTAATTAATTTAATTTTCTAGGTATTTACAACTAATCGAAAAATTGCTCCCCTCCTAAAAATATATGCAATCAAATCAAACATAGCAATAAAGGAGAAAAAAATGCCAGCTAAAATAGGATGGGTCTGTCTTAATAGCCGTTTGGCTTAAGAACAACTTGACAGGGGAAAGTAGCTAGGTCCCTAAAAAATAGATCTTCTTACCTTAGAATACAAGAGCAGTAACCTTCCCCTGTCGATATATTACCACAACCCCTAGACTTGACCAGTGGCAAACACGACCTAAAGAATAATACACATGCAATGAGAAAATGAAGGATACTTGGTAGTAGCCATAGGAAGGAGGTAACATTGAGCAAGCCTGGATACCACTGTTTCTCGCTTTAGACAAGTATATGATTTGTTCCCAGATGCAGTTTGCTGCTTAATAAACAAGGACACCTTATCCACCTTCACGTAGTTAGTTTTGTCTTCATCCTCCCATAGGAATAGGGAAACAAAATTACCAATCAACAAAGGCGTTACATGAATACTAACATGTTTGTTCCAATTCACTGCCCTGTTTTTTGGTAGCCCTGCCTCATCCCTCCCGTATGAAAATGTTTGATGGGATAAAAAAAATCCCACTTGCATCATTGGACTTCTACACTCTAGGCATAAGAGCCTTCTCCATTGCGTAAACTCAACAAAAGTACTCTCTAGAGAATGGTCCTTGATATAGTCGAACATAATGAAGTCACAAACTTGTGCATGAGGGTGTCAAGCCACACAAACCCCCATTTAATTACCCACAAAGTTAGTGAGGTGGCAGACGCTCCCCCAAACTCATTATTCTCCTGTACATCCACCCCATCAAAAATCTTTTTATTTTAATTTTATAAATCATAAAAATTCTAAAATACAATATCATAAAAAATATATAATTTATAATATTATCTCTTTAACCTAATACAAAATTATACTTTATATTAAAAAGGTTATTATTCAAATTTATTAAAACTAAATAACAATTTTTAAAATATTTTAGAGAATTTCATATACACATAAATTAAACCAATAACTAAAACCCAAAAATCTATAATTATTCATATAATATTTTTAAATATAAAAAAGTTAATAATTATTAATTTTTTCCCATATTTACTCTCATAAACTATTTTCAATATCATAAAACATTAAATATCATTTCATTCCATTTCATTATATTTTATTATTATAATAAATTTTATTTTTAATAATATATAATTATTAACTTTTTATACATTAAATTTATTATTTTTGAAATAAGTGTTATCATTTATTATTTCATCTCATCATTTACTTATTATTAATTTTATTAATTTTATTTGAGATTTTTTATACACTTATGAATAATCTATAAATTAAATAAAAAATAATCAACATCCTTACCACAATGAAATTATTTTAACAATATTTTGATAATTTCTAACCTTTTCAACAATACTTGATAATTTTTTAACTTTTTCATATACGATATTTTATTTTATTTTAATAATATATAATTATTCATTTATTAATAATATTAAAATATTATAAATTTTATTTTTAAATATCAATAACCTTATTAATATTTAAAATAATTTAAATGATAATCATAATAATGGATAATTTATAAATTATGAAATTCAATATTAAAATCACCATTTGATTTAACCAACCTATTTACCAGCATCATATTTTCAACGCAGAACAGCTATGACTGCGCATCAACTTTATATAGACTATTATAATTCAAGATATAATATATGATCGCATGGCCCAATGTCACCCAAACACCCACGTGATCACCAACCTCATACACGCCCTGATTCACTGAACTAGGCTTCTACCTTGATCAATTTCGGTGTTTTGTTTTTCTTACGAGTCCCAACCTACTCAACTTGTAATTATGGTTCGTAGGCCACCAAATATTCGTGGGCTTTTCACAGCTGGATCTTTCCAACGCATCTACATCTCTACTTACCATTCCAACACCATTCCTCCGCTTTCTTTGTCAGCAGCTGCCCAATGGTTCACTGCATCTAATGGGACATGGATTAATATCGATGAGACACATTCTGCAACCTTTGTGAATCTGTGTTCATTACACCTAGTCTAGAGGTACGCAACCCGATTGTCCAATCTCTGCATTTGTTTGATATGAAGTACATAGAATGATGTAATTCGTTCTGCAGGTTTTGTGGGTATTTTTTGGGTCAGGATTCCATCGTTGTTCACTGCACCCAGTATTTCTGTTGGAGTTACTGCAAATTCTGTGGTGTTGATCAGGGGGTGTTGTAATTTGTTATTGATACATGGCAAGAGCTAGGGATTTTGAAGTTGGGAAGTGTGTCAAGGAGTTGGGAGTAAATGACATAATCCAAGCAGGCCTTCCAGCCCAGAAGGCTGCAATCTTCTATGGCAAACTTCAACGAGCTATTGCAGAGCTTGGAGGATCGGATCCTTTATTATGGCAGAGAGTTTCAAAGGAGCTTTTGAATCCCCATTACCCACATACTCTGCACCAGCTTATGTACTATTCCATTTACAAAGACTGGGATACTGCCAAGAATGGGCCTCCCCTTGCATGGTTTCCTACTCAGTAAGTTCCTCTTTACAAGAAACAAATAATTTCTTTCAATAGCTCAGTCAAATCAGAGTTACACAGGCTGCTAGTGGTTTAGACAGTATTTTTCGTTTAGCTTTAAAATATACTTATATTAAACGGCCACGCTGAGAAACTGGCAAAACTTTGAAAAACTCAGCATCACATATCAGATATTGATGATTTTCCAAAACTGTAAAACTAAAACTTAGCATCTATTAGCCTGTGTATATAACAGCCAATAAAACACTGTATACATAGCAGCATTAACAAAGATACTTGGCTGCCCTCCGCCCATTCCTGAGCCTTGTGGTAACATAAACAATTGTGAAGACATAATGACAACACAGAAGTCACGAATCAGACTAAACGAGGTTGAGCTTCAGAAGTGCATCTGCTTCCTGAGAAACATGGGCATTCTCGCCCCTTTCATTGTCTGCCTTTTCTAGTAAGGCACCACCACACTCCATATGATTGTGATTCAATTTCATGGGGTAGCTGACTGAGTTTCTTTGTCAAATCAACCTGCCAGCCCCCGTTTTCTGCTATCCTCCCATTCGGTTTTGTTTGGACTGAATTACCCAAAAGTGTAATTCCCCAGTCAGCTAGCCAGTCTGCCAACATAATCTTGACGTTTTTGAGAAATGTTTTCCTAATCCATTCTGTTTTGCCATTGATGAACCAGTTAATAGTGTTTGCATTCGAAGAGATGACGTCAACAATGTGTTCAGAGTCTCATTCAAAATCAATGGATTGCTGTTTTAGAGGCACATTTTAATACCTTCTATGACGGGAATCAGCTCAGCCTGGCTGTTTACTTTCATGCCATTATTTTGTAGAAACACTACCTTCATTAGGCCATTCCTATCATTAAGTACTCCTCCACTTCCTGATCGGCCTGGATTGCCTTTAGAGGTGTTGGTGTACATACACATGTGGTTAAGTGTACTGAGGTCAGTGATCTAATCACTGTGAATAATTGACTTATCACTACTTGGTAGGTGAACAACCTAACCACCCGTCTTTAATGGTGACCTCCTCCCAGTTTATTATAAATATGGGTGATCTCCTTGTAATTGTTCCACAAATACATAGATTTATCTCGGTCAGTTCCATTTCTTCTGTTGCCGTTTTGTTTGCATGGAGTTCAAGCTCAGCCATGATCTTGGTTAGTGCCCTTTGTTTTAAAACATGATATTAGAGCATGGGGCATAGAGCTTTCTCCATCACTTGTTTTTTTTCATTGGTGATGGCCTTGGCTTATATCTTAGCCAATGTGGAAAAATCAAAGTTGGGATTAATTCGGCAAGGGTCCAAAAGTTGAAAAACTCGTTGAAGTCGGGAGTTTTTTGAAAAAATCGGCAAAATTAAAAAAACACAAAATTATTCATTTTTATTTTTATTTTTTTTTAACATCTAGAGTATCTACAACATCAAATAAATGCATTTCCACATAAACATGTAAAGAAAGCTAATATATAATATGTATATGAAGTCTAGTGCTACATCACATATCAAAATAGTGAATCAACTCCTAAATTTTGAGTCCTGTTTGAGTCTCAACTCTCAAGAGTCAAAATATCAACAAACAATATAATAAATGTATATCATGAGTCATCTAAAAGTCAAGTAATCAGTCACTGAGATCCTCTTCCCCTTTTACGAAAATAGGGAACAACTTTGCCTTTTCCTCTAGAGGAAGAAGGCCCTGCCCCTGGGGATACAAATGGACTCAATTGTCTTCTAGAAGCCGATGGAAGAGGTGGCCTCTGTCCTATGCTGCTGCTGCCCATCCTAGATGGTGTCACCTCCTCCTCATCACCCTCAACCAGCTCTGCCTCCTGACCCTAATGTTGCTCCTCCTCCTCTACCTCTGGCTCTCCCTCCCCTGCAACTGCTACATCCTCTAGATCCACACCTAACCAATCCGGGATCGAGTCCATGATCGGCCTCTCAGTCTCGACTCTCCATGCAGAGGTGGTATCAATATTGTCCTAATGAGTTGGCTTCCACATCTGTAGGTGTCTGACGCTGTCTCACCCAAAATCGAAGATTGTAGTAGACGTAGACCATGTCATTGAGGCATTGGGACTCCAATATGTATTAGGGTCATAGATTGTAAATTAGTACTTAAAAAAATTAAATATTAAAAATAATCAAATGAATCCAAAAAAGTTAATTTGAATTTCTTTCCTTGTTGCGTTTTTTGCTGTGTATTTTGTCAAATACACTCCAGTTGCGCTCACACCCAGAGGAATTGCATGTTTGGCTGAGCACTTGAATGGCAAGATTTTGGAGATGGGGTACTCTGGCACCATAGCTTGTTCACCAAGCATCTACAAGTTAAAAGAAAAATGAGAAACATAAAAAAAAACATTGAAATTCTAAACTTGAAAGTTTGAAACAAACTGAAGCTTACCTGGCATTTTGGTCGTCCTATTCTTAATAGCCATGGTAAAACCAAATGTGCCACCTCCATTTCTTTAGAAATATCTTCACGTTCTTGGTCAGATGACACCGTCCTCTTGACACAAGTGAAGAATCCATCCATCACCTTGACATCAAATTTGAAACCATAGGCGTAAGAAAATGCAGGGTTGAGGTAGATACCTGTAGCATGAATGGGGCGATGGAGGGTATTGTTCCATCGCTCATCGATCACTCTCCATATGACCTGTTGTTTCTTTAACCCCTTGTCTCCCTTATCTTCATAATAAGCACGAATGGCTTCTTTGGCCCTATCCATGGCCTCATACAAGTAGCCGATTGTGGGCTTGTCTCCATCAACCAACCGAAGAACCCTTACCAAAGGTTCTGAAATGGCACACACCTCCTCTACTCTTGCCCAAAAGCTCTGATCATATGAAACTAGTCTGCATATGCCCTCTCCCTCTGGTTTGCGGCTAATAGATAAAGAACACCAATCTGTTGAAAGAAACATGCTCTTCACATCCCACATAGAATTCAACAGAGACTGAAGAGATATGAAAGTAGTGGCAAACACACCAACTCTTTGTTTTTGGTGTATTTTCTCATCAAGCTAAGCACAGATGCATGATTATATATAAATTTTGTTATGCTCCTGGATGATTCAATAATATCCCTCACAATAGGAATCTTACCTATATCCTCTAACATCAAGTCAATGCAATGAGCAGCACAAGGTGTCCAAAACAAGTTAGGATGCCTCTCCATAAGCAATTTGCCAGCTGCAACATAATTCGCAGTGTTGTCCGTTATGACTTGGACAACATTGCTTGGGCCTACTTCCTGAATGAAGATGTCCAACAACTCACATAATGTACGTGCATCTTTAATGTGTGCAGATGCATCAACAGATTTCATAAACATTGTCCCCTTGGAACAACTAACCAAGAAGTTAAGAAGGGTCCTACCATTCTGGTCAGTCCAACCATCTGACATGACTGTGGATCCACTTTGTTCCCATGATGCCCAAAACTCCTCCAATCTAGAAGTGCAATTAGCCTTTTCATCTTGAAGAAGAGGCCCTCTCAATTCTGCAAAGGTGGGGGCTTTGTACCCCGGGCCAACGACAGCAATAACATCAAACATAGGCTGGTAGAATGGGTTTGTCTTGGCAATGTTGAAAGGAACATCACTCCATAGAAGACACTTACTGACCAACCTGTCAGTTTCTGCCTTTGCCTTTTCCTTTTTTTTAATTGTTGATTTGATGCCAGGTTGTGCACCAGCTGTGGTTCTAGGAACAAAAAAAGATGAGATAGATGAGGGGTTGGGACCTATGGGTGAGGAAGGTGATGCTGAAGAAGCACTGCCACTCTCAATTCCCCCCACTCTTGAGGCCCCTACAAGTTGGATTTTTAGTGTTGCCCCGGTGTCTTTTCCATCCTATTTATCCATCAATGATTGAATGGCCTGTTGGATGATTTCTGGAGTTGTATTTGGGCAAAGGTCAACATTTTGTCTCGGAATTCGCCCCAAATGGAATTTTAATCTGTTGATACCTCCTAACACATGCTTGCCACACAACTTGCAAGTCAAATACATTCTATTGATCCCCCCAGATTCGTGTATAGTATCAGGTTCACCATATTCCCACATAGCCTTGGCATTTTGTTTTAAACTTTGAACTTGAATTTAAACCTGGGCACAAAAAAAATTGAAACAAATTAAAAATTTCCCATCACATAAAAAGCAAACACAAACGTAATAGTTGATTTTAGATTTTAAATGTCTCTTCTCAGTCACTTGAAAACATTCAGATTCAGTAAACAAGGGTTTGAAATTTGAATTTGTCATTTTAATCTTGAAAGTTGAAGTTTTGCATCAATCTAGAATCTAGATTCTAGGCAAAAATAAGATATAAACAAACTAATAGAATTTTAGAGAAGTATAGAAAGCTTTAAGAAATCATGTGTAAAAAAAACTATGAGAGAAATTAAAATACATACCTGGCACTGGGCAGCAGCAATTCAGCACTTTGAAGTTTGAATCTCCCACGATGAGCAGTGGAAAAATCTCCAAATCTCCACCTCAAAACTCACAAATATTCTCCTCTAAGGCAATGGCAAACCCCTATGAATCTCCACTACGCCGAATGGGAGAGAAAACAGCAAAAAATAAGACCATTTTTACCTTTGCAGCCTCTTTATCCGTGGCTTGGGAAGGGAGGCCGACTTTTTGGGTTGACTCCCAATTAAATCGGGAGTATAACGAAAAATCGCAGTTTTTTCCTTTGTGAAAAAAAGTCGGGGGATTAAATCGTTTAGTTCAAAAAATTGCGTTTTTAGGATTAAATAGTGATTTTTTGCAGATTTTTTCCACACTGATCTTAGCCATGATCCTCTTTTTTTCGAGCTCTCTGCTATTTGTGGGGTTTTTGGTATTGATTGGTGCCATATTTGCTCATTCATGCTCTTAGCTGGCCCTTTCTTTGTGCCCTTGGCTGACTGTTGTTCACTTCCTATTTTGGGTCATACTTCTAAGGTTTTAGCCATGGTAGCAGTTTTCTGAGTGATTAACAGAAGCCAATGGTGGACGCTTACTAGAGAGATGGCGCTTATTGGGTATGAGCATGCTCCTTGTGATCTGCCGCCAGCTGGGATTTCTGGTGGTCGCAATATTCCTGGTTATTTGAGATGGTGGGTCAATTGTTTATATGGGATTCCAACCCTCTTGGAGCTCTGGATTCTTATATTTGAACTGGGCTTCCATATTCTGCTGGGGGTTTAACATCTGCTGACAGTGGTGGTTTGGGAGGCTCCAGACTGGAAGGAAGTGAAGGTTATGGGTGATTGTCAGGTTCCTCCCTTTCTGACTCTGTTTTAATGGGTCAGAGGCCAGGTTTTGGAAATGTAGATCCTGGATTTGGGGGAAGTTATGAAGCTTAGGTTTGGGCTTTCAAATATGAAGGCCTGATGAGCAGCTTCCACCTGATGCATTAAATAGCCTCTTTGTTGAGGGTTTTCCTACTGATTGCACTTGCAGGGAAGCTGCACACATTTTCCATCCATTCATTGATTTCAAAGAAGTTTCACTGGTACAAAAGAAGCCTAGGCATCTTGGTGGAGATCTTCTTGTTTTATATTTTATTGATTTTACTGATGCAAGATGTGTTGTGACTGGCTTAGAAGCTTTACAAGGGTATAAGTTTGATGAAACTAACCGTGAGTCATCAAAAATCAGCTTTGCTTAGCCTTTAATGGCTGGTTGGAGTTCTTTTGTGGATCTTTGATGGCATTGCTAGCTTGTGGTTACTTGGTCCTCTTCAGAGTTTCAGTCATACATAGTGTTTGGAGCTTTCAGCCTCTGCAGGCCTCATTGCTGGTTAATGGTATTTGCTTCTGTTTGAAGCCTTTGTTTTGGTTCCCAACCAATGCTGATTTTTCTGGACCATTCATGTGGTAGTTGTCAATGTTTTCCATCCTTGTGCCTCTGCAACCAATCCTCTTTTGCTTCAGCGTTCAATCATGTTCTTTGAGGTTACTTGGCCATCCTCTTCAGAGTTTCGGTCATACTTCCTGATTGGAGCTTTCAACCTGCACAGGCCTCATGCTCTTGCTTTTCAATGCATCTTTGAGGGGTTTCTTTAGTTCCAGATCTAAGGCCTTTCAGCATTGGCGTTACTCCCTTCCAGGAGCCTCATTTTGGTCCCTTGCCAAGGTTCTTCCTTTGAACATTTTGTATATGGGCACCTATCATGGCCTTTTAGTCAGGACCCTTTATTGTGATTTTACATCCTTTTCAAGCTTCCATAAGTTGCATGTATGGGGGGTTGGTGTACATACACCATTGGGTTAAGTTCACTTAGGTTAGTGAACTAATCACTATGCATAGTTGTCTTATCACTGATTGACAGATGAACTACCCAACCACCCATCTTTAACGCTGGGCTCCTCCAAGTTTATTATAATTATGGGTGATCTCTTTGTAATTATACAACAGATATGTAAATTTAATCTTTCTCCCAGTTCCATTTCTTTTGTTGCTGTTCTGTGATCTGTTTTATGTGTTGGAGTTCAAACTCAAGAGTGATCCTGGTTAGTGCTCTTTGTTTTTTAAACACGACCATCAAAGTTAAATTTAGACCTCTTTCACACTGATGGGAACCTTGTAGACAAGACCATTCTGGTTCTATATGGCTGTGCCTTAACATGAAAGAATAAGATATTCTTCTTCGACCAATACTCCAGAGCTTCTGATTCCAAAAAAGAGAGGAATGAGCTAAGGTTCTTACGGATGAATCTTAGGAGATTCTTGAATTGAAAACTCAATTGTGTGCCATGTTTTTTCAGGAGGCAGGAATTTATCCTTGAAGACTCAGTTGTTAACTTGTTCCTTGCATGTCATAGGGTCCATATGATGAAGAACAGGCTATTTGGTCATACTCTTTTGGTGTAGTTCGATTTCCATACCAATATTGCAAACTTTGGCACCGTGATAATATTGGAAATGGTCCGAAAAACCAAAAAATTGTGAAAACCATGAAAATAACGGTAAAAGTTGTCAAACATTGGCAAAATTAAGATACCACTAAAATATTGGTAAAAATCAGCAAACATCAGCTAGGCCAAAAAATCGCGATTCGGGGTTTTTTCGTGATAAAATTGGGATGTTTGCAACACTGTTCCATACAGCTTAGGCCAGTTCCTCAGGGTCTCCTGGGTGGATGAGAAAAAAGGTTGGATTATTCCAAAGGAATCAGTTTATTTAGATCAAATTTCCAATGCATAAGTATGGCCAAAAAAGAAGTGGAAGTTGCATTCCTCTGCTGCCTTGCACTTGTGGCAAATTGAAGGTCCATGGATTCCTTACTGTCTCATAATCACCTGTGTGAGAATTTGTCTTTTACTGCCAGCCAGCTAAAGCTGATATTTTACACCCAATGGGGAGGGAGACCATAATCCCTTCCCAAAGGGATCAGAACCTGATATTCCTTTTCATTGAGCACTTGAAGGTAACCCTCTCTTACCAAGTAGGTACCCTGTCCCTCTGAATTCCAATATAAAACCTCTTCGTCTGAATCTGGAATAATTATATGGTCTGCAAGTATGATTTGAATCATTTTAGTTGTTGCCTCTATTGGAAGTAATGCTTCCATGACTTCCAAGTTGTAATTGCATGAGTTCCTAGGTTAATAGTTATACTAGCTATTTTTAGTAATCTGGATCCACCATTTTCAGATCTAGAAGTATCATGTATTCCTATATATGTAATGTCTGTGAGATCAATTAAAATATAGTGTGTTTGGTGTTGTGTGTTTAATCACTTTATCTGCTCGAGGGCCAGGAAGATGTGAGGGAGCCTGAGTGTTAATGTTTATGTACATATCAATATAGGTATGTGAGAGTTTATTTTTAATGTGTGAGATTTTTTTTTGTGAGTCAATGTGTAGATCTAAATTGTTTCGTGGAGTATGATGTTTTGCTGAAGAGTTCTGCTCTGGCGGTTCCTGAGATCTATAGATCTGAGTGTAAGATCACTAAACTTGTGAGATTCATATTGGTGTTTTGTTTACTGTGGGATACGTTGCTTGAGGAGTTGCGACTGCAGATTGTGACGACTGTGTGAGCTATTGGGATCTTCTTGTTTGGTGGCAAAGTTAAGGGGAGTTTTTTTTGAGCTTTGTCCTTCATTAGGAGATCTATGACTGGTGAGATCTGGAAGGTCTCTTTAATTACTGTCCAGCTTCCCTCCGGGCGTTCTGTCAAAACTTTCCCTCTGCCTGTTCTGTCAAGTCGAACGTTGTGCATCTATCACCATATTTCTGCATAATGGATCTATGCTCGTTCTTGTCAAAACAAATGGATGCTATTTTCTATGGACTGGATCCATCCGTCTGACGAATATTCGCCTCAGCGTCAGCAAGGCCTGTCGTCCAGATTTAATCAGGCATAGAAAAACACAGAGCCAAAGTGTGAAGAAATGCAGTCATGGGTTAGCTGCTCAAGTCACATTGATCTACAGCGAAAAATTAGGATATCATCACTGCAATGATGGTCTCTTTGTCGTGTGCCGCGTCCAAAGATTTGACCGTCTAATTCACCTCATTCACCACAACAAGAAAAATCTCACAGTACTTCTTTCAAGATCTGGTGGAGCAGTTTGATGATGTAATGATATTATATTCTGACCCATAAACTATCAGATAAGTATATATTGGTGCTCGAATCCTCTGTTTCAGCCTCATTTGTTTTTATTTGCATTTGAAGGTCCATCAGTAAATATAGATTGGCGCTCCAATCTATATCAGTCTCAATTTTATTTGAAAATCGCAGTGGAGATAAGGGACTGCAGGAGGCTAGAATTAGGCTCGGCACCTTCAATATTGTGGAGGAGGTGGCTCATACCTATGACCATGTCACTATAAGATGCGGGGTTCTAAGGCCTTGCTTAATTTGCCACTCCACAATCTGAATGTTCAACGAACAGTGGAGCTTGATCTTCAAAGATGGAGAGGTTCGCTGAATTGAGGTGTTGATCACATTGAGAGAATTGTCTGAATTTCTTCGTCGGAACAACAGAAATAGAGTCATTTCTGTTGGAGAAATTGCAGGGCAGTGGAATCGATGGACACCAATAGCAGCGTTCTTGATGATCTAGGAAGGCCATCAGTTTTGTTCGCCCGCAAATTGTTGGCATTCATCTTTGAGATCTCGCATTACTAGGGATGGTGAGCAGAGAAAGGGAGATGATTCAGTCATTTGTATACAGAAAACATTAAGCATCAGATATGAATCTACGGGATGCATAAAGTGATAGTGTGGGCGGAGTCGATGGAGAAATCTGATGCTCTGATTTTATGCAGGGCTTATAGCATTGAATTTTGGGTCTGTTTTTAGGGTTTCATATGTATTGTGTGGTTTGGTTTGTATTTTTATTAAAGTTGTAGTATACTATTATATTGTGCAAAAATTAAATGATGCAGAACCACAAAGAATAGGCCAACCATTGAATAGACTAATGTGACCCATTGTGCTCCAGGAGCAGTAGTCACAGGTAGTTCCTAATAAGGTCAATCTGGTGTGACCTGTCGTGCTCCGGGAGCGTTAGTACAGGTTATTTTATACAAGGTCAAGTTGTAGAATTGTCTGCTGAAGACATTCTGTACCCAGAATGCTATCCTAGATAACTGGTGAATATAGGGGAAGGCCATATATTCAATAGATGGTGGCAGTTCCATAGGATGCTTCAGTATTGAGACTGATCTATTGCGCTCTGGGAGGTTGAGAAGCGTCAATTCTGAAAATCACGTCAACGATGGTCTGAAGCAATTATGTCTTAAATGGATCAAGTGGGAAGCTTGAAAGTGTGGTGAATAAAAGAGCGGAAACCGTGATATTTCAGAGTGGATATGAGTGCTAGTGATGACCATATCAGAAAAAATTGACAGAGATTCATTCATTGTTGTAATGTCTACTTTATGTTTTTGTCGTGTAAGCATTAAGGGAGGGTATTGGAAGTAATGCTTCCATGACTTCCAAGTTGTTGTGAATTGTAATTGTGTGAGTTCCTAGGTTAATAGTTGTACTAGCTATTTTTAGTAATCTAGATCCACCATTCTCGGATCTAGAAGTATCCTGATTCCTATATATGTAATGTTTATGAGATCAATAAAAATATAGTGTGTTTGGTGTTGTGTGTTTAATCACTCTATCTACTCTCTCTCAAATTTTCTAACAGCCTCAGTAAATTTTCTAGATCATTTCTCGATATCTCTCCATTGAACATCTCTCCCAATAGCTATGTAATCAACAACATGGTTCATACCAACTTCTTCAAGTAGAGGAATGAATTGGTTCAAACTATGAATTATGAAAGTTCCCAATGTCCAGCCCAAGCATCCTCCCAGAACCCTAAAGTCTTTCCTTTCTGGATGTTTCAAAATCTAGTTCGTCGATAAGGGCTTTAGTATCAATCATTTTATTCCATATTGAATATACTTTTGGCCAATCATCTTTGTGTAATATTGCTCCAATTTGTTCTTGTAGGAATATGGTAGATCAGTGTTGAACGGAATTCCTTTCAGGATGGGTGTGCAACATGGAAGAGATTCCCTTACACCCTGACAAATTCCTTACACGCGCGATGTTTTGAATCTTCCATTTTTGGTCAGTATTAGGTTGACAAGTTCTATGACAGTTATCATAGGTTACTCTTTAGACATTATGATCCATTGGGGGGTACACATGCTAAGTCGGGCGTATGCCTTGAGGAGATATTCCTTGTTACATGTGGTGGATGATTCCTTTCATGAGGAATATTATTAGCCATTACTTTTGTAACTATTCTTTCCTCTCTTGTCAAGCTTGACTCAGTGAAGGAGGGCACTTTAGTTAGGTTTATATATAGTGAGCTTGAGTAGAGTGATTTTGCCAAGAGAGTGGGTTGGGATTGGGAGAAGCCATTGTAGTCTGTTGAGGACAAAAGACAGTGGTCACTTCTCCAAGTTTTTGTTTTCTGTACACTAGATTCACGTTGTTGATTTATGAGATCTACTCTTTATCTATTTACAGGGTGATCTCATCTTTCGGTATGTGCTAGTGTACACTCTTGAGTTCACCATTCAACATTTGTGATTATGCTTTAGCTGTAGGCTAATTGTATGAGTGCAGAACTGTATAGCACACATATGTAAAAATATGACATGGTATTAGAGTTGTGCATCTGAGATTCTCTAGATCCATGTACAAAATGGATTGCTACTTGTGATAGGGAGATACAACAAGAGCTTAATGGGTGTGATGCCTGGAAGACTCTAAAGGTTGGAGTGACCCATGCCTATGAGAGGCACCAGGACCCGCGAGAGGTTATGGGTGAGATCCCTGTGTAGCTTTAGTGATTTGAGTAGATTTGTTGCTTGAGATAGGCATAATGAATTTGTGATAGGTTGATTTTATTGTCTGGTCCATTTTCTCAAACGTTTTTTATGTTTGCAAGGTGACTATGTTGATTTTTGGTAGCATCGGATGTGATCTAAGTCTCAAATTTTGCAGGGAGGCTTGGGCACATGTATTCCAAAGAACCCAGAAAGCGTTTTGGGAAATTCCACGCGGAGACAGTTTTGTTAAAATAATTAATTATTTTAATGGGACCCCAAGTCTAAACGTAGGATATTAAAATAATTAATGGGTATTAATCTAACTGTGGGTGTAACTTCTAGAAGAAGACGAGGATCAAGTAGAAACGATCTTAGCCATTGATTAGCTTCTAATCTGGGCCGTTGAATATCAATGAGGAGATTATTTAAGGAAGCTTGAGGGTCATTTGGAAGACACACAGAGAGTTGATCAGTTAGATCGAATCGCTGAAGCTAGAGGCAGCGCAGTGATTTGTAGTGATCACGCAGTGAGGGGCAAAAGGAGTTTTGGATGGAGGATCTTCTCGTGAGCCAAGAATACTCAGCAGAGAGGCAGAGAGAGACATAGAGGAGGCAGCGCAGAGGCCAAAGAGGGTGACGCAGAGCCAAGAAGGGCTCACCCAGGCCCCACGCAGAGCCTCCCACGCAGAAGTCTAAATTTGCTGAGGAGGCCGATGTTTTTGAGCCGGGAGGGCTAGAATAAGCTCTAGAAGGCAAATCGATCTCTAGCAGAGGTGATGCAGGGACTCAGAGGATTGAAGAAAAATCTTATCTCTGTGGCGATGTTAGAAGACAAGGGATATGATGTTGTCTTCAGCGAGGGAAAGGCTTTCCTGCGCAATAAGACAACTGGAGAAACCCGAAAGATAGGGGTTCGAGTTAAGAACCTTTATCAGTTGCATGTAGATGCATGCAAAGCCTTGAGGAGCAAGGCAACTGATGGAGACTTGGTGGTTGAGAGGGAGGGTATATTACCTCTCAATATGCAGAGCCAGAAGAAGTCTCAGACAATGGTGGAGGAGCCATGATTATTGCAGCAGCTTCAGGAGGTTGTGGAGCAGCTACAACAGGGGAAACTGAGTGGAGATCGAGTAGAGACATTTACTCATGCAGAGACCTCCAGTAGGGAGAAACTTCGAGCCAGGTGGGCTGAGGGATCACATGCAGCCATACCTCCAGGTAGGAGGTGGGGCGATATAAAGTGATCGTCCCAAGGAGGAGAGGCAGGATCCTTGAGGTACCCAACCTCTTGGATGAGACCTTGCTACAGGAGCCCCGATGTGGAGTAGCAGGAACTGGACTGATTGGGTAGAGAACAGAGCGAATGGATGGCAGTGCAGGGAATCCAGGACAGCGAATAGCAGTAGCCTGCAGCAATGCGAGAGGAACAACTGGTTGCAAGTGCAAGTGGCACAAGGTGTGCAATGGTGCGAGATGCATGGATATGTTGCAGTAGCGCAGATGTCAGAGAGGGAGCACTTGTTAGCAGCAGGTAGAGCTTCAGCATCAGAGTATGTTCCTAGCCCAACAGAGCAGTCAGTTGAGAGTGTTTTTGTTCCAAGTGTTGTTGGAGCAAGTGGACCGGGTAGATGTGTTGCATGCAGAACATTCCAAAGTTACAGGATAGGGGTTACAGATAATCCATATTTTGTTGAGAGGGAGTGTTGAAAATGCAACAAGATGATGGAGCTTAGTGAAAAGAAGTCGCCTTCACTAAGTGGTCCCACTGGCTATTTTTGGCGCAAGTCTATTTTTAGACATATGGATCATGGTCTATGAGTTGCAGGATGCTATTTGTGGATGATTGGTCAAGTTGGTAAAAATAGATGGACCTCTATTTTTAGACATATGGGCGGAGTCTATTTTTAGACTACCAGGCTAAAAATAGAACAGTCGAATATTATTAGCTCTTAATAATATTTGGACTATAAACATTATCTTATTCTCTTGGAGCACTTCAATTCGAGCTACAGATGTGGCACATGCAACTGCCAGAAGGAAATACGTGTTTCCTATGGGTTACTTGAGCTATTGCATGGAGGACTTCAGTTAGGACTTCAGTGATTGAGTTCTGTGGAGTTGGATCAAGAGTTGATTTCGTTGTGTTCAGTTTGACTTAGTTGAACTAGTTGTATTTAGTCTAACTAACAAATACACTAGTGATGAGTGGTGTGAATTAATTATTAATTAATTCACTAATTATTAACTCATGAATCAACTGAGGAATACATCAGTTCACTTAGTGCATGGACAGTTCAGTGGAGACAAGTGTTAGAAATGAGTGAAAGGGCAAGACAGTTGTCAGTTGTGACTATAGTTGTGCATGTGATTTTCACAATCAATGGATTGAGTATTCTCATGCAGGATTGCATAGTGGAGGCAGGCAAGTAGCGGAGGTGATTTGAGCCAATGATTGATTCAGATCTGAGCTAGTTTGTGTGTAACAAGTGGAGATACTACTGAGTACTTGTGAGGAGTATTTTACTATGTATTGTTACATGTTCTCAATCAATATAATATACATATAGTTGTGGGTTTTTAGCTTTATGCTTTCCCCGGGTACATACTGTGTTGATATGTGTGATTGATGCTTCAATGTGTGCATGCGATTGTTTCTTAATACTGCAAAATTGATGATCAACGTAGAGGAGGTTATGTATTATGCATGATTCTGCAAATGGTGTATAATTAGGATAATCTCTGTGAATAAGTTTCATATTATTCAACATTTCTACATGGTATCAGAGTTGGTTTATTTGTAGAAAGAGTTCTACATGATATCAAAGCGAGGATTGATCATCAGATCTATTATTCAGAAAGTGACTACGTTTTATTTCTTCAGGCAGAGTCTGTAATCGGGCCAGGTAGCCTCTGGATTAATCCTTCTTTTGGAAGGTGAGATATCCGGTGAATGCCTATACAGTCGATCTCTGTACAAGAAATACTTTGTTCTCACGAATTTTAGATCAGAAGCGGTTAAGTTTTGAGTTGGTGGAATTTGAATTTGCAGCAGTGTTTTCTTGGTGTCAAAGTTGAAATGTCTTTCAACGGATTGCGATTGGAGTATGCCCTTGAAGGCAGCTCGAACTATATTGCATGGAAGGACAGGATGGAGGAGATGTTAGACGATAATGGGTTGAAGGAGTTCATAGATGCGGATGTCCCAAAACCTACTGATGTTTCTCAAGTTGGGGATTGGCAAAAGAAGACAGCAAAGTGTCAAAGGATTCTGTTGGAGGGCGTGAGGGATCACATTGTGTCCAGCCTCCATGGAAAGGCTTCTCCATACTTGATGTGGAAAGTGTTGAGAGATCTATTCCAAAGCAAGAGCGACCAGAGGAAGTTGGTGCTCAAGGATAAACTCATAAACATAAAGTGTGAGAAAGGCGACAGTATGCCCAAGTATCTCACGAAGTTCACCCAATGTCGGGATGAGTTGGGAAGTGTGGGGGTGACTGTCGATGATGAGGACCTGGTGAGCTTGGCTCTACTTGGTCTTCCGAAGAGTTGGCATTCTTATCAAGACTCTGTCAATGGTCGGGAAAAATTGCCAGGATGGGAGAGACTTTGGTCGGATCTTGTACAAGAGGAGATCAGGTGGAATACCAGGGACGAATCTTAATCAAAGGCATCTGATGAAGAAAATTGTACTTTGGCTGCCAAAGCAGAGAAGGGGAAGAATAAGAAAGCTTCTCATTCCGGTGCGAAAGGCAAGAAGCAGGACATGTCCAAGGTGAAGTGCTTTCACTGTCACCAGCACGGATACTATGCCACAGATTGTCCGCAGAAGAAGAAAAATAAGCAAGTTGCTGGATCTGTAGTGGGAGAGGCCTTAGTCTCGCAGTTTGAGCTGGATTTTTCACTGATCACATGCTTGGTATCAAGTGTGATGGGATCAATATGGTTCTTGGACAGTGGTGCGTCTTTTCACATGATAGGAGATCGAGATATGTTTTCTGATCTGGATGAGAAAGATCTTGGAGTGCACATCGAGATGGGCGATGATGGTAGATACAGTGTGACCGGTATTGGTACCATTTCCTTTGAGAGGGAGTCTGGTAAACCCTTTGTATTGAAGGAAGTCATGCATGTTCCAGGATTGAAGAAGAATCTCATCTCAGTGGCGATGTTAGAAGACAAGGGGTATGATGTTGTTTTCAGCGAGGGAAAGGCCTTTCTGCGCAGCAAGACAACTGGTGAGACCCGGAAGATAGGGGTTCGAGTGAGGAACCTTTATCAGTTGCATGTAGATGGATGCGCAGCTATGGCAGGCAAGGCAGAAGGATTGGTGAGCCGGGATGATGGCGAGTTGTGGCACAAGAGATTGGGTCACCTTCACCATGTAGCCTTGAAGATACTGCAGCAGATCACTACAGGGCTTCCTAAAGGCACACTTGCGTAGTCAGATCAGTGCAAGGGGTGTACTTTGGGGAAGTTTGTGAAAGCCACCTTTCACGAG